>LPNX011002867.1:15246-214378 GCA_001517045.1 Pseudotsuga menziesii | reverse complement strand
TATATACATATATATATATATACATATATGTATATATATACGTATATATACATATATACGTATATATACATACATACATACATACATACATACATACAACCATACATACATATATATATGTTGTGTTGGGAATGGACCATGATGCACATGATTGATGAAATGTTTTGTGTTGGGCGTGGACCCTGAAGCACAAGATTTATGAAATGTTGTGTTCGGTGTGGACCCTAAAGCACATGGTCGATGAGAGGTTTTGTGTTGAGTGAAAGGCTCTGGAGCACGTAAATACTTACATTTGTGACTGACCATAAAGCTATGGAACACATGAAAAAATATAATTGGAAATGTTGCACTTAAGCTCCGGATAATTCCATGTTGATGTTGAGCATAAGCTCTGGATCATTGGATACTTGGACATTGTATCCCTAGGTATATTGTAAAAGTACATCCTAGCATTTAGTGTTGACTGAGAGCTCTAGAATTGCACTATGTTTGTAACTCCCCATTATAAGTGTTGAGTATGGTCTCTGGTAAGCACTAGGGGTTACTAAAAAGATTACAATCACCTCCGAGTGAAAACAACTTGAGAATAATATTGATCTCATCATACTTATTTTTAAGTGATTAAATGAAATTTTGAATTTTTGTATTCTCATCAAGTACTAAAGAACTACCACATTATATGAGGGAAATCCAACATGCAAGGATGTTTAGAGTTTCCTAGCCTAGTAGACCTGAGCCATCTATCTACTTGACCTTCACAAATAAGTGTCGTTAAGTCTAGGGATCATGAGACATGATGCCCGAAGACATGTGTTAACAAGTATTTTAATACTATGTATTTTATACATAGTATGTATAAAGAATTAATTATGATTAATTATATAATTGAATAAAGAAAGAAGAGAAACTCCACCAATTATTATTTATTATTAAAAGATTAATAAATAGTGAAATATCTATGAAGACTAACTAGGAACTAGTTAAAATTTCCTAGGTTAACAATTGAAAATTACCACTGTAAATTTAAAAAAAAGTTGAATAAAAAAGTCAAGGATATATTTATTTAACTACACCTTTGAATGAAAAGTCTGTCTATAAAGACTCAAGCCAAGTAAAGGGTTGGGGTCCTGATTTTTCATCTAGGAGAATTATTATTCTACCTATATTGCTCTCAATTGTTTTCTTGGACAACTTTTCCTGCAAGGAAAATAGGATCGATTCAGAACTGAATACCATTTAGGAAACCGTACCTTAGGAGCTCTAAGCTACTTGCATGTTGGATTCCAACTCAGGGGGTCCGTATTAGAACCATGAACGGTTCCGGGTCATGGTTTGGAGGAACGTGGTAGTTACCAAGTGATTTGGTCATCAAATAGAGGTCAGATCTGCATTGAATTGTTCATACTAGTTATTTAAGTGTGCAGGTGTATCCATTAACAAGGCTTCAAATTCAGGTATGAAACCCTTGAACCCCTATTCTATTTATTTCCCAAAGTTTCATTAATGTTTATGTTAAGTAATGGTTGCAATGAAATTTCTAACCCTAATGGTTAAGTTTTATGGTTATTGATCTACTAGGGTTCGTATTTGCAATTTACTAATCATGGGATGGAGAAATTTTATTATATGCTATACATTACCAGGGTTTGTACTTCGAGTTGAATTTTGTATTATCTCCATGTTTAGTTTATGTATACTATATCTAGGTTTTGTTACTAGATAGCTTATTCTACATGTTGCATTACTCTACCGACATATTTCATTGGTCAGCACAGGGTTGTTTTAAATTCAAAATTTGTTCAGAAGTACAGGTTAAATATATATATAGAAATACATATATATGAGTATTCAAATAATTTTATAATTATGTACTATTTAATTTATTCATAAAATAAAGAACAGAACTTAAATATTCTAAACTAAATCAACTAAGTATAGACAAAGAAAACTAAATCTAAGATAATAACTCATTAAAGACTCTCAAGGTGTGTCTCAACAAGTACAAAATAAATATCATAACATTCCAATTAAATAAACATAATTGTAATTAACCAAATAGATAAGGCATCGTGACCATCCATGTGGTCCAATATCAAGCCTCTGTCCTAAATTCGACAGTTCAAATTGATAAGCCAATAATCACATCCATTTACATAACTCAGATGTTTAATCCACAGTCCTATTATTACAGTCATCCTTTATAAAAAGACTTAAAGTGTTTAAAGGTCAGATTTAAATCTACACACAACCAATGTATCATATTAAACATTTAAACAACTAAAACCCATTTTACGAACAAGAGGTCACGACATCGGATCCTATGGATGTCCAGACTAAAGGAAATAACATTATTAAAACCATAATCATTTTATACCAAAGCAGTAAGCAATCGCATAACCATCTCTATACAATCCATGCTATACATCTACAATATCTGGGCTGCATTTTTAAGCTGGACT
The DNA here is from genome assembly GCA_001517045.1 of Pseudotsuga menziesii. Classification (NCBI taxonomy): domain Eukaryota; kingdom Viridiplantae; phylum Streptophyta; class Pinopsida; order Pinales; family Pinaceae; genus Pseudotsuga; species Pseudotsuga menziesii. The sequence continues at coordinate 211,919 of LPNX011002867.1, read as the reverse complement.
CTTCATTCCATATAAATAAACAATGCATACACTAACAGTGAGGTCGTAAAGACCCTAGCCACGACCTTGGCCAAGTTTCAATCTAATCACACAGTCATGCTAATAAACCAAATCAACATCATGGGTTGTCATAATCGTCGTTGTTACAGCCCTATCCTTTTAAAAATAAACAATTTACAATTTAAATTGCCAACTAAAATCTATCACAGTCATTGGGAGAGGCACATGCCATTCATGGAATGGCCTACACCCACGCTAAGCCAATATAAAATTAAGAGTTCAATACTCTGTTTAAAACATAGAATCCATTTTTACGCTAACGCAGAGCATGTGGTGGAAAACCAATGTGCTACGATACCATTGATACAATGGTGCAGCCCATGGCCTAACACCCCAAGCTCTAGAAGCTTTCCTAACTTAAAATACAAACCAAACAAACAGAGTGTTGAGTATAATCCTAAAACCTAAAACATTAATTATACACAGAGCAATTTTCTAGAGGCTGGAAGCCGCGAATTGAACCTAGTAAGTCAACATTGTAAAATGCAGCATTTAAATTAACTACACGGTCCCAAATTATTTTACACAGTATAATCTGTTATAAATGATGAATGAAATCATAGGCATTTCATACCCAAAATAAATTACAGTTCATATAAAAACCAATGCACAATGTATTTACATAGTAAGGCATGAATTCCTCTTTTACAACAGTCAAGTATTAAAATGTTAAATGGCAAGCTGTGAGCTATGGCACCATTACAGGTAATGGTGCAGCCACGACCCAAACAAATGCCAAAGCTCTCAACAAGACTCCATTTCAAACCAAATCAAGCTACATGTTAAACCCCGAAGGAATATTCAACAAGTACCATCGAAACCCCAACCCAGTAAAGAATCCCATCTCAAGAATTCCCAGAACGAGAGGAGGCAAGTGAATCTTGCTAGCAGGATTACCATGGCCATGAAGAAGAAATCCCAAATCGACGAGTGTATCTTGTACAAAACCTAGAGCGCCTTCACATTGACCTACAGACAAACCAACAATGGCATGAGAAGCATGACCATGCCATGAAGGAACGAATGAAGAAAATTCATTTTAAACAGAGATGGTATAAGCTTACCTACAAATCGATTGAGGTTTCCACCCTTCTCCAGCTACGCAAAGGCCATGCTAAACCATAATGTACAAATAGCAAATTCCAAGTCCTTTTCCAAGGGTTTTTACCAACCCTGATGGCATTAATAACACCAGCTGGTGGCGACTAGTGCCTCCATAAACCCCAACCATAGTTTATGGAATCAATGTTATATCAACCAAGTCATATGTTAAACCCTCTATCCTATAGTTTCACCACCTTCATATGTTAGCATAGGATTAGTGCTAAGGACATGGTATTCACACCATAGTCTCCCCACATTATTGTATGCACAGTCCTTAACAATATGATATAGTGTTTGCAATTATTTCCCTTAGCATCAAAGTTTATATTGTTATCAGATGCCCTTTATGCGAGTTCATATAGGCAGCATATGCACTTAGGGTTTTAGTCTAAGTCTTGTAGTATTTAGGAATCATGGCAAATGTAGTATGCCATGATTTCCCTCGCTAGGAAGAACAAGCGTAATTTTTTCCAAACTCATAACAAAGGCAAACCTGTAATATTGGGAACAAGAGAAGAGTAAGTAACTAACCAAGAGATAGATAATAATAATGGTCGGGATAGTAAGATAGTTCATAGCATCTACTAAATTAATGAATAAAGATAATTAACAAACATAGGGCGTACCTGAGTCATAAAATAGAACAGTAATAAAAGTGCAAAGCAGAACTGGAAGTATAACTAGAAACTAAATGGCTTCAAGTAACCAATAACCTTGATGTCTTAAAAGTAACCTGTAAGTAAATAAATAAGGCACCTTAGTCCAAATGAACTAAGTATTCCTACATAATGAAGAATGAACTTACCTCTCAGATCGTCATGGGAGAACGAGTCCTGCCACTCCGCACGAGTAATAATGATCCCCTTTGGGTAGCTTTCACTAGCCTATAAATTTTTTTTTTCAATTTTTGGGGACATTACAACTTGTGTTCACATGACCTTGAAAATAGTGCAATATTTTCACTACTTTCATTGTGTCGTGTCGCACATCTTCCTCTGTTTTTTGCAAATTTTCAATAAGGTCGAAACTGAGGTGTTTCAATGGTACACGTCTTGTTTCTTGTACTCATCATTGTAATATCTGATACACAAGTTGAATAATATCAGAAACACTTGTGGATTCATCCTTCATCTCTTCAAGTTTGTTTTCCCATTGTTTTTGTTGCATGCGCAATACCATCAATTGTTTCTGAAATTTATTCATTTATGTCGCCTTAGACATCTTTTGTGCTAAGGGTAACTATTTCGTATCAATCTTCAACCGAGTTACTTATGTCTCACTTGTGCGCAACTCCACTGTGACTTTCTCTAGTTTGACATCTTCAATTAAATCTTCTGAAGCCTAAGAGACTTTGTCAATAACCTTAGCACATAGTGCCTCTGCTTCTTCTATCTTCTTCCCAACTTATGCTTCTACTTTTCTCCCTTCCTCCAAGAATTCAGGTGGTGTTCTTGCTCTTATCTACACCTCTAACTTTGTGACTTTATTTTGAAGGTATTCTTCTATTTCTACAAGTATAATTACCTTGGCCTCTAGAAAAAATTCTGATGTTATGCCTTCTTCTGCAAAATTTGTACATGCAAGGGATATAGCTTTGTCAATACTCTACCTATTTTCTTCCCATTTATTTTTCTTATGCTTGACCTCTACCACTACATGATACTTATATTCTCATTTTTTTCCTGTTTAATAGAGGGTCCTTCTATTAATTTCATTTTTGCGACTGTGACATTTTGTAGTGCATATACCTCATTCATGCGCATTTGCAAAAAATCTATGATTATCAACCCTAATCTTCAGGAAATATCATTAAATTCCAGAGTTCCTAGATGAAGCACTTTTCTTGACAACTATGTTCTAATCGCTAGAATGAGCATCGGTATTTTAGTTGGTTACTCTTCAGAAGTTCTAGGTATATACTACGATTGAGTTATCTGAGGTACACAGTCTACTGCAATTATAGCATCCTCAATATTTTTACATAAGACTTTAAGAAAATGATAAATAGTACCTGTAATCTTTGTGTGTCGCTTGTTTAATATATGAAATCTTTTCATTGTGATTTCTACCAACACTTTAGAGAACTCCATCAAATCTTCCCTGTCAATGGTGAATATATTTGCATTTATGTCATCCTTTCTCTTTGTATTTTGTCTAGACTCTGTTTACTGTGTATCGACCTCCTTTCTTTTCTTTTCTACATCTTGATCTATTGTAGTCGAACCTGGCCTTCTCTTAGTCGGATCCTCATCTTACGCATTGTTGTGCGGGTCCTTTTTAATTGATATTTCTATGCGACAATGGTGTTTTGTCCTGTTCTATGTCATCAGTTGCTATTATGTCCTTTGAGACAAGAACACCCCATTCCTTTGCTCATTCATCAATAATGGATTCAAGTTCTTCTTTACTTAGTAATAATTGCATCGCCAACCCTTCACATTGTTGGTTTTGTCGCAACTGTATCCTAACATAATGCGGTCCGATTCGAAACTTAAAGATTCGAAAGCACTAGATAACATTTCCCTCACCGAGTCTCATTTTCTTCTGCACTTGATCCCTCATGGCCTATCCATGCATAAAAAAATTCAATTAGCTCGACATACATAGAATATACTTCATCTAGCCAAAGAAATCCTCCATGAAATGATACTAGCAGTTTTCATACAAATGTATTAACTTCTGCACTATGACCAAAGTGTGGTATGTATAGCAACGATAACAATCTGGACTGTTCCAATCCTCTCTCCCATTCCATGAGGATGAAACACTTTAGCATGTCTAGTGTAGGCTGCAAAACTACCATATAATTCTTCATGTCGAAGTAATTTTTTTTCTTGGTGTCATGGTCAGCAAAGGATAGCTTCCATAAGCTCAACAAAATATCCTTCAATACCTTAATTCTTTGTGGCACCGGTGGAAGGACAAGTGGATCCGCCAAATTCTTTGGAATTCTCATCTTTGGGGCATCTGCATGCCTTGGTGCAATGTATGGGGCTAACAAATGTTTCATTTCAAATTCTTCATCCACCTAAGTTACTGGTGACGGTGTTGGTGGTGTTATTACTTTTGCTTTTCGCTTCCTATTACCTGTGTGATTTGCCCATGTAGTTTCAGAGGGACCTGGTAGGTCTACAATTGATTTTATGGATGTCCTAACTGGATGGACTGGAACTTTCTCAACAACTATAGGATCCTACTATTGTGATAGGACATATCCCATTGTATCTTCCATTATTGGTGTAGGTGATGCACTCACAACTTCAGACTCAATAGTCGAACTAGCACAAGAGATAGAAATAACCATGCTCTAATAACCTCATTAGAGGAAATTTCAATTTAAAATGGGCCTGCCAAAAATAGTACAAATTCCATGTCATCATGTATTAGCTAATCAAAATTCCTTAAAACTGAAAAAGGGAGCACCTCTTAAACAAATTTTTAATATAAATTTTGGGGATAAGTATAAAAAAAACTACTTTTTTTATCGTATTTTTGACATATCTCCCTTTGTTTTTACTCAATTTTTGATTGAGAGAGCTCATTGGATGTAGAATTAAATTCCAGATCCAATGAGTACCCATTCATCATACTTTTGATGGGCCATAGTACCCCAAAAACAAGAAACACCTGAAAAAAATGTGATGATGACATCATCATCACGTTTTTTCAGGTATTTCTTGTTTTTGGGGTAGCATGGCCTGCAAAAAGTATGATGAGTGGGTACTCGTTGGATGTGTAATTTAGTTCTGCATCCAATGATCTCTCTTAATTGAAATTTGAGTAAAAACACAAGGAGATATGTCGAAAATACAAACAAAAAAGTAGTTTTTTTCTTTTATTCCTTCAAAATTAATAAATATTATTTTATTATTTTAACTATTGTTTTGTTAATTTTACTTAGGAGGCCCATTTTGAGTTAAAATTTACTCTAATGTCTTCCACTCTTTGAATTTGCTAACAACAATTTCTATTCTCTCATCCAAATAGAATGAAATCAATTGGATGCAAAGGTTGATAGCATGCAACCGTTTTCCCCCAATTTGTTCTTCAAACGTATGAGAAATCAATACAAAAGAATTTATCCTTTCATCCACATGCGTACATCATCCAAATAATTAAGGAAAATTTTATACATGTTGTTGTTTAAATAGAACATCGAGTGGTAGTTATTTCCATAAATACAGACGTGTCTAGAAATAACGCCGTCAAATTTCCCCGTATTTTTCAAATTAATGCTTTGCAACTTTGATATCAGAAATGACTAACATCCAACTGTCATATCTACACTGGTTTTATGTCTATGAAAAACTTCACACTCCTTTCGACCTTTTTCCTTCCCTTCCTCCAATCGCCTTTTCTTGCGACACACTATGTGTCTTCACTATGAATTTTTGGTTTGCACCAAAGATTGAGTTTGGGAGACTTCATATTTTTAATGCGAAAGACTTTCAATCTACGAACAAAATTTTTCCTATTCCTTTTTATCTTTTTCTTTCTTTTATTTTATGCATCTAAGTCACATTTTTCACGATAGAACTTCATCAAACTTGCATTCACCAATCCTTGGACCTCTATTCCATCTAAGTTTTGTAATTTCAGTGCTCCTCCATCATTGATCTTTGTAACAATATAGAGTCGTAACCAATGTGTTCTCAACTTTCATTGATGCTTGAAAAATTTACTGTCATACATAAGAACAAGTCCTCCAACCTCAAAGTCCTTCCTCTTAATGTGGAGATCATGCCATGCTTTTTTCCTTTGTTTTTCAACATTTTGATGAAATCCTGCGACCAAACATTCTTGTTCCACATCCACAATTTGAAAAAATCTTTCTTCGACAACATCGACATCTATAATCTCTGTGATCACATCAATTCTATGACTTGGGACAATATACTCCATAGGAATCATAAGTTCTTGTCCATACACCAACTGGAATGGAATTGGTCATGTTAGATTCTTACAAGTTGTGCGATATGCCCATAATAAAGCTCAAATTTTATGATCCTAGTCATCTCTTTGAACATTACAAACCTTTGTTAATGCATTCTCTAGAATTTTGTTAAGGATTCAACAACTCATTTTTCTTGAGGGTGATAAGGCATTGTCTTTCAATGTTGAATATGGAATTCCTATGTGATTTTTGCAATCAACTGGTTGACAAAGTGTGTATTTTGTTCACTTATTCAAATATTTGGGCATCAAAATCATGTCACGACATTCTCAAATAAGAAATTTTTAGTAGTACAATCATTTACTGGCATTGCTTCATCCCATCTCGTTGAAATCTTGAATAACATCTCACGAGTACCTGTGATGTGGATTTAATCTCCACTGTCAATATATGAAGTTCTAGAGGTGGATGCACTAAATTAATGGCCATTCGACAAGGAATGCTCCCTCTCAATATATATGTATATTTTGGTGATGATATATACTCTCTTTCTCTAAACATGTCTAGCACAAAGATAAAACTCTCTCTTGAATATGGTTATATACTCAATCTCTATTGAAGTTATACACTAATGATTTGTCTTATCTTATTGTTTGGGCATTGCGAGGCATAGTGTCAAAATCCTTGACAAGAAAAGCATTTGAATTTGCTCAAACCTTCTTATATCCACTGTGTTTTTTCTGTTTCTTATCCCCACCCTACTTGGGGCCTTTGTTTTAATCCTTCCCATTTGCAGTCACAGCCACATTGTCCTCATCTTCCCTATTGTTGGAAGAGATTCGATACACAAAAACGTCCTAGTATTTATCCCATGAAGGAAATTTATACATGGCAACTATAGTCTTGGCAAAAATAGCCCAAGGCTTTGTAACCCTATTCATAGTTGTGCACACTAGCTCAATTCTAGAAACAACCTCCCTAGCTATTGCAACCTTATCTCTCACCTGAGATATCATAGTAATATAGGAATTCACTCCCTCTACTCTCGCCATTTAAATACTCTTCAATTATTTACTCAACACCATTAACTGATTCTCCGTAAAAATCTTGTACAAGGTGGTCAAATCATCCCACATCTTATATGAATGATATTTATCTGATATGTTAGGAATCACATGGTATTTAACTGCTTCAAGAATTGTCCTTCTATCCCTAATGTACTTTTTGTCCAAGGTAGCAAGTTATTTTCCATGAGTGGGAGGTGGAACATGAATTGAGTGAGCCTGTGTGTGATTAACCGCTTCATTCGACATTTAATTTTCCTCTAAGATAAGAATTGTCCTAGCTTTCGATGGGTCGAAATTTCAAATCCCATAAACCCTATCCTCTAACCTAACTCGTGTAGCCATTTCAACACAATTTCAAACTTCAACAAGGTGTTTCTCATTTACAAAAGAAGCTAAGTCACAACTTCAAAGTTTCAATGCATTAATCTACCCCCAAGATTTGATATCATGTTAATTTTATGGGTATTTTACCTCCCTATTTTTAGGTTACTTGATCATTGTTTAATGCCCAACCCAATAGAAATTTATGTTGTAGATGAATTGATTTCTCATAAAAAAATTGTACATGAAACACTCAAAAAATCACTAATGTAGGAAGTGTATATTTACTCATAGTCACACACAAAAAATATTTCACGCATCGTAATTTTGGAAAAATTCCAAGGAAAAACCCACAAGGGGAAAAACTATTTGAGAGAGTAATTTGTATTTATTCAGAATGAAAGGTACATCAAATTAATAATTTCCAAGTACAAATTATCTCAACGATAAATATTAAGGATTCCTCGAAAAGTATGCACACGATGCCTCAAAATGCGATTAATAATTTCCAAATACAACTTATACAAATGATAATTCGGAAGGATTCCTTGAAAAGTATACACAGGATGCCTGGAAATGCATGCAACATGTCGTCTTAGAATTCAAACCGTATGGGCCTTGAAATTTGTGCGCATTTTTGTCCTCTTGTCTAAATTCGTGCCCACTAATTCACTTAAATGTTTTGTTGATTCTGTGCCCATGGTGCCTCAAAATTTATGCCCAGATATAAACTTGATCTTAGTTGTACAATCACAACAATTAATGATGTTGGGTGATGCCTCATAATGCATGACAACTACTAATATATAATGTTTTCTCTCTCTCCTTGGAATTTATGTATAATAAATGTTTCCCTAGTTTCCTCGATTTATGTGCCAATAATATTCTCACTTAGCTACATCCTCCCCTTGTCATGAAGTCAACTTTCTCTCACCTCTCTCAAATCTCCTTAAATAATGAAATGAAAATCCTTTCCATGTATTTCTATTTGACATCCTAGGGTGAGTGAAGAGATATCTAATCCAAGGGCTGACATTGATTTAGATGGATAGATGAGATTAAATGCACATTTAATTATCTCCAAAATCAATTTCACTCATGTCACTTAAATTTATCAAAAGTAACTTTAATCTCTAAAGTGGAATCAAATACTCATATTAAGTCATTTAAAGCAAGGGCTATGTTAATTTCCCCTTTTTGGTGACATAGGCTAAAATCACTAGGGGAATGATTTCCTAGCTAAAAAATCAACAAATCTTAGTGATTGTCCATCAAAAGATTTCTATGTTCAAAAAACTATCCAAACTACTACTAATATTTATCGTTTAAAACTAGTTTGAAATACAATGTAATATTTATTAATGAAGGATTAGCTGAAACACTCTTCATGTTTTATTGTTAAATCTATATATTGATATGGGTGATCTATCATTTCTTCTATAGTCAAATAATCACTAAAAATGTAGCTAGAAAGTTTTTTGAATACGTGGATATCTAGTGTATTTAAAATTGGGTATATTTAACAATTATAAAAGATTTTTGAATCACTATTATCAATTATCATGAGACTCAATAAACAAAGCATGGGCCATAAGGATAAAAAATGATTTATTTGGAATTAACTATATCTAACTATTATTATAAAATAATTTTGACAAAGTATAAAAAATTGGTTTAAACATATGGTTGTTTTAAATCTATGTACTACTATGAGTGGAATATATCCAACTTATAAAATCAATATTCAGTAAGAGTGTGGTCATAAAGTTTATTTACATCATTCCATCCATTCAACTAAGCATGACACATGATACTTATTTCATTTGTTTGATAATGCCTACATCTAACTAGTATAAAACCATTTGGACAGAGTACTACTAAATAGTATCTCATTCATTAAGAAAATGGTGTTAAATCTATATTGTACTATGAGTGAACTATCTCCAACTTCTAAAATCAAACAGTCACTAAGATTGTAGTCAAGAGTTTATTTATATTGTTCCATTCTTTCAACAAAGAAGGATAAGTTGCAATTGTTTCATTTGTTTGAAAATAACTAAATCTAATTAGTAAACAATAATTCATATTTTTAATCCATATTTATGATTCTTGTTTTGATATGATACAACAATGAATTTCAAAACAAAACAATTGGAAAAACAATGAATGTTGTGATACACATCCAATAAAATGCACCTACTTAAAGTGGAGAATATTGCAATGTTATTCAACTCAAATCCAAATATATGTCTAATATAATACTTAGTAAGAGAATTTAGTTCTCTTGCACTTCTATATAAGTTATAAAATGAAAATAGTTCAAATTCATATTCATCCAACAATTTTATATTCATTTTAATTCAAAGGTGATGTTAAATCTTACCAATTCTCCATTAAGAAAAGAGAAAGCTCTCTTCTAAAATGCTATCAAATTTATTAATAATATTTATGGTTTATAAGTAATATGAAGTACATAGAATAATTATTAATTTAAGGTCAATTGAAATATTACAAATCTTTTAAAATAATATGTTACAAAATAATCATTACTAGATATAATCATTACACAATAATATTTTAGAACAACAGTTACTAAATATACTACTAAGGGTGAAGTATCCCCCACTTCTAAATTGAAACAATCATTACAAATGCATCTAGAAATTTTTAAAAAAATGCCATTTATTTAACAACAAAATAAGTATTTACCTCAGAGTAATCTACTCTCTTTGAAAGTGGCTATAGCTAATTAGTATAGAACATTTTGGACATACTATTCTCAGACATTATCATATTCATTAGACAAAGCATGGCTCATATGAAAATTTATTTCATTTATTTGAAATTGTCTACATCTAACTAGTGTAGAACAATTGTTTATTAACTCTTTCAATTTAGTGACATGAGATAACACAATGTGTATTTCAATATACAATATATAAAACATTATGATACACATCCAATAAACACCACATTTTAAAAATATATATTATTGCAAATTGTTTAAGTAACATAAATGATGTACTACCACAATAAAACACAAAAAAAATCAATTATAATCTATTAATAATTGCTATTATATATATTATGTCTAAATTGTTAAAGATAATTATTTAGAAAAAATATATTTTTTCTAAATTATTTTAATTAATAAATAACATAAAAATCAATAATAAACTTTAATGTGTGTTATCTACACAATGTATAGCCACAACAAAATCTATATTTAAATAAATAAACAAAGGAGTAACCTCCTTTTTATCAAAGAACAAAATATTAACCATTCATCTTACACAAAATAAAAATTAACAAAACCTTAAAATGTTTCACACTATCAACTTTTGACTAAACCCTGAACTGATTCATAAGGTAAATGAAGTGCAGCTAAGATATTGGTTCCAAAAAAATGTTTAAATGTCTCAAAAGTGAACTTTTAACTAAACCCTGAGAGTACCATGTACACCATAAAAGTTCATTCCTTGGGTCATCTAAGAGTACCATGTATACCCTAAAAGTTCATTCCCTCAGTCGTCTAAACATTGAATTCACTTTCTCAATTGTTAAATGTGACATATTGTGTGATGCTGAAACTTGACACAAGGGGCATATTGTAAGGGAGAGAGTGCATTTTTTCTAGCATTGCGGAGTATTTTGGTCTCCTCTTCCACTGCTTTATTGCAGAGTTTCAGAATATCGCATTCCACTTTCGTTTCTTTGATATTAGTCCTGAAAGAAATTCAAATTTAGGATAGATAGTTAACACATAAAACGACCAATATAAAATAGACAGTGAGCCATTTAACCACATAAAAATGCCAATATAAATCACATAAAAATAAATCACACAGAAATAAAATACGGTTTCAGAAATACCAAATCACACTAAAATAAAATAAGATTTCAGAAGTACCAAATCACGCTAAATTATGCAACTATTGATTGGAAAGAGAGAGGCATTCCAATGATAATGTGGAAATTTAAAATAAAATAAGATACAACAAATAAATAAAGGATACCTTACTAGTATATTCTCAATACACCCATTAACATCAACTTGTGGTGAACCTTGCATGTCTTGCTTTTGCTTCTGCATCTGCAGAACGCAATTCTCCAAACAAACAAAACTTCTTAGTTCATGACTTTTTTGAGCAATGGGCCAATATTTGAGGATATGTACTTTTTTCTGGGTCGATATGAATTCCTGCAGAGTCAATTACATACCCGAAATATTTGATACTAGTCATTGAAAATGAGCGTTTTTTTCATGTTTATATAAAGTTGATGTTGTTGGAGAGTGTCAAAAATTTTCTGAAGTTGTTTGACATGTTCTTCCCATTATTGAATGAAAATGAAGATATTGTCGAGACAAAAAATGACACATTTACTGATGAAAGGTTGTAGAAGGTCATCTATATATCTCATGAAGGTTGCGGGTGCATTGGTTAAGCTGAAATGCATGACTAACCATTCAAACAATCCTTCCTTGGTCTTGAAATTCATTTTCCATACATTGGTGGACTCGATTGGATTCTAGTGGCATCCCGAATTGAGGTCTATTTTCGAAATAAATTAGTACCTTTCATATTTTCGATGAGTTCATCAATCCATGCAAGAGGGTATGTGTTATTCATTAACAATTTGTTGAGAGCTTTTGATGAACATGCACTAAGTCCCATATTTATTTGGAACTAGCATTATTGGACTTCCAAAAGGAGAAGAGATGGGACAGATGTGACCCTTATCGATCAAATCCAGGATTTCCTACAAATCTCTTCATTTTTCAAGAATGGATCTTCTATAAACAGATGGGTTAGGTAATGAAAAACCAAGAACAAGTTCGATGGAGTGTATTGCCTGACAATGCAGAGGTACTCCATCTGCTACTTGAAATATGTTCTAGTATTCTTCAAGAATGTTTTTGATCTATTGTTGTCGAGATTTGCGCTAGTCAATGACTTGACTCATTGTTGGGCTATTCCTGGAATGTTGAGGCTTTATCATGATTAATGCAAACATTTGAGCATGATTGGTAAGATTATTTATTTTTATGGAATATATCATAGCAACCGTTGATGTGGGTTGTCACTCTGGTATGCCATGTACCATTGATTTCAGATTTTCACAATCACCTTCTGAGGCCATGACTTATATGTACCATGTGGATCCCATAGGTAAGTTTTTTCGAAAATGGAATCAGCTACAGAAAGCGGTGCCACATCACAGAGTACTTCATCTTCAAAAGGATTAATGAAGTAGGTGAGTTTGCATTGGCAAGTGATCCTTAGTTCCTGCCCATCCTTCATCCAACTTATATTGTAAGGCTGAGGATGTGGAGTGGTAACAATACCTAATTTCTTCACAAGATCTTCAGAAATGAAGTTCTTATTGCTACCATTATCCACAATTAGATGTAATAGATTTTTACAAGCCCATCTCTGTGTAAGGAATAGGCGCTCTCATTCCTCCTCATCGATGAAGTTTGAGGAAGTCGGAGTGGTCGAGGTCAAAGCCAAGTAGTTTGATGCATCTAGATCTCATTTTACCAGGGTTCTATCAGACAAATCAGATGTCGACAATTTTTCCAAAAAAATTCTTCTGAGCTTTGCATTTTGATGTATCATGTAGTGTGCAACTTTGATAATCACACCATTTCCCGGTAGGAGTTCATTTTTTTTATCACTCTTTTCTTTCTAAAATTTCTTCTTTTGAAGATTAGTATTTTGTGGAGTCACCTCAGAAGGATTCTTGAACTTGTTAGAGTCAATTCATGACTTATTTTCAGATGCTTGACATGTTGGATTTTTCACAAAACATGTTTTTCCTTTCTGTTTAGCTTCAAGCTTGATGGATAAATGAAATGCTTCTACAAGCACATTGACAGTCAGAACTCCATGTCTTGTTGAATGTACTAGGATAAACCATTGACGTATGTCAGGACAAGCAATTTCTCTTCTTCCTGGATGCCAAGTCTAGCAATGAGTTGATATAAATCATCTTTGTAACTCTGTATGAACTTGTCTTTCCATTTCCTTAGCTTCTTCCACTTCCTACACTATTTTTCAATATACTTGGACAAGTAGAACTCCTTTCAACGAGGTCCTCTTCTTTATCCATATTTGTCAATAGATTCTCCCACGAGAAGTGTATAGAGGTTGACATCTTTAAGGATGTAATGGTGATATTTTTTGCTTGATAGAGTTGATTCATTGCATAGTAAGATTCCATTTGTTTTACCCAATTGTCGATGTATTCCATGTGAATCTTTACTTCAAGTTTCGGTATTTCCATATTCATTTTCACTTTGAAGAGGCTGATTTTATCGGAGTGAGGTCACGTCAAGGACTTTTCAAAGTTCACAGTGACTCTCATGATAATCTCGCGGAACTGGATGAACATTTCGATTCTCTAGCGAGTGAGTTCTTTTTCTATAAGTTGTTCTATCTCATTAGTGTCATGTCTATTTTCTTCTTCTTCGACCATCTTTTCAGAAGTCAAAGGAAGTTTCTACTTATGTTGGTGAGTTTTTCAAAGAGAGTGTCTTCTTGGATTAAAGCATGAAGGAATTCACAAAGTATGTACACATGAAAAGAATGCAAAGAAGACATTTCCCAACAGTGAGAGAAAGGATAAAGGAATACTAGAGATAGTACCTTCGGATATATGTGTACCTATGTCTTCTAGCTAATTAAGCGGGTATGTGTACTATGTTTCGTTTATAGATGATTTCTCATGTAACACTTGGATATATTTGTTGAAAGGGAAAATTGAATTTTTCGGTAAGTTCAAGGAATATAGATCCTTAGTCAAGAATGCGACTTTTAAGAATATCAAGATTCTACGGGAAGATAATGGTGTAGAATTCACATCAGAATAATTCAAGGAACTATGTAGAGAGTCTGAGATTAAGAGGGATTTGAGCAGTCCATACAATCCTCAAAATAATTGGGTTGCAGAATGAAAGAACCAAACCATCATGGAAGAAGCAAGGGAAATGGTGCATAACTAGGATCTCCCTATGCACCTTTGGGTAGAGGAAACAAGAACAATGGTGTATGTACATAACCATACTCCTCATTGAGTACTTGGCAATATGACTTCTAAAGAGGATTTCTCATGAGAGAATCCAGAATTCATCCATATAAGAATATTTGGTTTCCTAGTTTACATGTATATCCCAAAAGAGAGGCAGACCAAGATCAATCCTTCTGGGACCATACTTTCTTTGACTTTGTACATATTTTGCGATGAAATACATAGGTATGATGGAATACTTTTTGAACATAGAGATGGGACAGAGTCCAGATGGGATTTTCCTTGGTCAAGGAAAGTATGCAGTGGATATTCTGAATAGATTAAGAATGTTGAACTAAAAGGAAATATCCACACCTATGAATCTAACTTGAATATTCTGAGTGAAGCTTCATGTGAGTTGGTCGATGCCATGATGTATTGTCAGATGATTGGCTCATTGATGTTTCTTACAAATATGAGACCATACAGTTTATTTGTGGTGAACAACCTGTGTCAGTGCCTCATGAATCTGAGAAATGTTCACCTAATAGTTTCAAATCAAGTTCTAAGGTACCTAAAAGGTATAACAGACTATGGGATAAAATATGATGTCAATCAAAAGATTAACCTGCACGGTTATGTTGATTCGAACTAGGTAGGTAGACCCATTAACAAGAAGAGAACCTCAGGTTTCTACTTCAATTTGGGATTTGATATGATATCTAGGTTCAAGAGGAAGCAATCATGTGTGTCACTGAGTACAGCTGGAGCAAAGTATGTTTCCTTTTACTCGGTTAGTTGCTAGGCATTGTGGCTAGGAAAGTTACTATCTAACTTATTTAATCTACAGTTGGATGTGACTTATATATTATAAGACAATTAGAGTTGCGTGAATGTGTCGAAAAACCTAGTGTTCCATGATACGTTGAAGCACATCGAGATCAAGTTCCACCATATCAGGGATATCGAGCAAAGAGTAGTGAAGCTCTAGTATGTAGAAACATAGGATCAGATAGTCGATGTGTTGATTAGTCCTCTACTGAGAGTGAAGTTTGAGTACTTTAGAGAAATAGTTGTTGTGTTCCATATCGAGATCCCTCGAAAGAGGGAGTGATTTGTTCTAGCACAGCTAGAGAGATAGGTTGTTCGAGCGTAACATCCTGACGAACTTTGTAGGTTTCTCAGATGTAATCATTCCTATAGGTTATTCTTGGATGCAATGAGTCTTGATAATTTTTATATGCTAGAAATATTTGATGTATAATATTTGAGATAATAAATTAGACAGCTTGTTCGACCAGTGGGAAAATATTGGTGAAGTAGGATGCTCATATGTAATCAGTCTTATAGGTTGTCCTCATATGTAATATGTCCTCATTAATCTCGTTGGTTATCCTTGGACGTAATTTGTCCTACGATAGGTTATTCGAGTGTAAAATGAGACATCACATGTAAAATTAGATGTGGCATGGTACGAAAGTTACTTGGATGTAATACACCCCAAAGTTTTTCTGAACATAAAATATCATGAACGTAGGTTGTTCAAATGTAAGAATCCCTTTAGGTTGACGAGGAAATGTAAAAGGTACTTATGTAGCAGGTTTTTTTTCATAATCATTCCTTCATATAGATCTATAGATGTGTTCCCATGTTGAGATGATAAGGTCATGAAGCACAAGAGGTGCACCTAAGTGGTTCTCCCTTTACTTGTAGAATATAGGTTTACTCTGAAGAGATGTAATACACTAAGTGTAATCCTAGTATATTCTTGCACAGTAGAATCTGCAGGTTTTCTTATTGTTAGATTTTTAACACTTAAGCTATATGATCTTAGGATCTTATCTAAGAGAATAACAAGCACATCAATCAATCATAAGAGACAATGAACACAAATATTTTCCTCGGAGAAACCATAGAGGAGAAAACCCTTAAAAATCCTTAGAGATAGAATTAGCACCAAAAGTAAAACCCAAATATATAAAGATGATCTCTCGATAGCAGTATTCTTTCTCTGTCTTGTCCCGGCTTCTTCTTTCTCTCTCAATTATGCGCTACAATAGAGTGTGAGTGGATGTGTATGAATTGTTAAATAGAGAGGCTTCCTCTCTATTTATACTAATTCTTGACTTGACAATAACTCACTAGGGCCGACTTCTCTAGGAAAGTCTAATAACCCTAGGGCCCCACAACTACGGGGACTTTAACCCTTGAACAAGAAGGAGGGTTACAATATATGACTTTACATGACTTATTTACATTATTGAATCTCCCAATAGGAACATCGAGGCATGACATGACTCAATTACATTACAAATACATCCCGATATAAACATCAAGGTACAATACATAAGATATACAAGTTAATACATTCCGAAGTTACGAATACATCAACACTCTCTCTTAGCTAGGAAGGTATTCTCTCGACACAATTTATCAGAACAAGTCTTCTTCTCTGTATCATCTATATCAACATCAAGTCATATTCATCTTCAAGTCATCTTCATGAAGTCTAAATCATCATCAATTCTTGATCATCACTTGATCTGGATCATCACTAGATCAGCCTCAAGTATGGATCATCACTTGAACTTGAGCATCACTGGATCATCACTTGATCTGGATCATCACTGATGGATCATCAATGGTGCTATCTCAATTCTAATCATCACAAGAAGTTCTAAAAAGCCATCTTGTTTTCATGCTGGTTGTAGGCCTTGCCTTCATGTAGGTCTTCATCATCTTCAACACTTATATCTGATCATGGAGTGAACCATGTTAGAAAGGCATGCCCAACACTTACATCTGACCATGGGAGGAACACATCCATCTCCATGTCAGAAAGGAACACCCAACAATCACATCTGACCATGGGAGGAACACATCCAAAAACCATGTCAGAAAGGCCTAGCACTCACATCCGACCTCATCTTGTTAGAAAGGATTTTCACTTACATCCGACCTCATCTTGTCAAAAAATCTCTACACTTACATCCAACCTCATCTTGTCAGAAAATATTTTCACTTACATCTGACCTCATCTTATCAAAAAGGCTCTACACTTACACTTGACCTCATCTTGTTAGAAAGGATCTACATTTACATATGATCATGTGGGAACACATCCGACAATCACATCAAAATGACTCTGCGCTTATATCCGATCATGTGGGAACACAACCATCAATCACATCAGAACGAATATGCACTGATCATGTGGGAACACATCCCACAATCACATCAGAATATCTCTACACTTACATCTGATCATGTGGGAATACATCCCCCAATCACATCAGAATGGCTCTGCACTGATCATGTGGGAACACATCCCTCAATCACATCAGAATATCTCTTTACTGATCATCTCGTAACACAACGCATAACCACATCAGAGCATCTATGCACTTACATCTGACCATGTGAAGCTCAGCCTTCCACCATGTCGGAAAGGCCAACGAACACATCAATTCCGTTTGGAGGGAACCTCAATCTGAAGAACACCAAGCTTCTCCCAGAAGTACTCAAAATTTACTCTAGCTAATGGTTTGGTCAGTACATCAACTATCTGCTCATCCTTCACAACATATTGGAGCTTCAAAGCTCCTCTCTACACCATATCCATGATATAGTCATACTTGATCTCAATATGCTTTGACTTGTCATGGAACAATGGGTGCTTTGAAAGCTTAACACAGCTCTGGTTGTCACAATATATACAAGTAGAATCCATTTGGAGATCAAATAAATTAGACACTAGCTTTCTCAGCCACACTGCCTCACAACTAGCCGAACAAGCTGCAACATACTCTGCTTCGGCTGTACTCAGTACCACATATGATTGCTTCCTCCTAAACCAGGTGATCACACCTGATCCCATACTGAAGAAACACCTTGAGGTGCTCTTTCTATCAATGGCACTACCTACCCAATCTGAATCCACATAACCTTGTAGGTTAATCTTCTGATTCACCTCATACTTGAGCCCATAATCAATTATACCCTTCAGGTACCTCAGAATATTCTTTGCATCGATCAAGTGAACATGTCTCGGATCCATTAGGAACTGGCTCAATGTGTTCACAACAAAGCAAATATATAGTCTTGTATTTGTCAGGTACATCAAGAACCCAATAATCTGACGATACATTGTAGCATCAACTGATTCTAATGAAGAAACACTAAATAGCTTCACATTTGATGCCATGGGTGTGGTCATGGCCTTGCAGACCATCATCCTGAACCTCTTCAGGATCTCTACTACATACTTCCCTTGTCCCATGTAAATTCCATCTGCATTATGCCACACCTCCATGCCTAGAAAGTAGTGCATCATACCCAAGTCCTTCATTTCAAACTCAGTAACAAGCTTTCTCTTTGTATCAGCAATCATGCCATCCTCACCTGTTGAAAATAGATCATCTACATACAGTAGGAGTATCACTAGGTTCCCTTATTCAACGTTGTAGTAAATGTTGGAATCCGCTTTACTCTTGCTAAAGCCCAAACTGGATAGGAATCTATCAATTATGTCATACCATGTCTTGGGTTCCTATTTAAAACTGTACAGGGATTTCTTTAAATTACACACATGAGTCTCTCTATCATGTGTCTCAAAACCAAGTGGATGCTCCAAATATACTTCCTCTTGTGACTACACCATTCAAGAAAGTTGTCTTGACATCCATCTAGTGTACTTTCCACTTCATTAAGGTAACTTAAGCAAGTACTAATCTAATGGAAGTATATCTGGCTATAGGAGTAAAGAGTCTCTTCATAATCTATTCCTTCTTTTTGGGAGAAACCATGAGCCACAAATCTTGCTCTATATTTCTCTATGCTACAATCTGCATCATGCTTGATATTATAGATCCATTTGGAAGTCACAACAGAATTCCCCTCTGGTCTTGGGATAACATCCCAAAAATCATTCTCCATGACTAAGTGATACTCCTCGATCATAGCATCCTTCCATTGTTTCTTTTCTTACTCTTCTTCATAGTTGGAAGATTATTTATCAATGAAGTCACATAATCGGGATACATAACCGTAGCAAGACCTGGTTCTTTTCCTTTCTCTGTGTATCTCTTCTAGAGCCCTATAGATTTCTACACCTTGGATAGCCTCTTATACCCAAGCAAGTGTCCTCTTGTGAGGATTCTTCTCCTAAGGTGGATCTACAGGTTCTTGAGGTTCTTCTATTTCTCGATCTTATTCTTGAGTTGCATCATTCATGGTTGTGTCATGAATTCTAGGTACGTATGTTTCTTCAGGTTCTTTAGCAACTCTCTTTCTAGATTTGTTGTAAGCTGAGTCTTCCTCAAATGTTACGTACCTGCTGATGTCAATATTCTTGAATCCTGGGAAGTATATTCTGTAATCCTTCGAGCTTTTAGAGTATCCCACAAATATACCCTTCCTTCCTGAAGGATCTAACTTTGTTCTCTTTTCTTTCGCAATGTGTATGTACATTGGACAGCCAAATATTTTGAGATGACTGATTTTTAATTTCTTTCAAAAAAACACTTCTTTATGTGTCTTGTTCTCAAGTACTCTATGTGGAGTACGATTTTGTACATACATAGTTTTTCTGGCCACTTCTTCCCATATATGCATGGGAAGATTTTGATCATGAAGCATTTCCCTTATAGCTTCCATGATCGTTCTATTCTTTCTTTCTACAACCCCATTCTATTGTGGATTATATAGAGTGGTCAACTCTTTCTTAATCCCTCAATCTTTGCATAATTCCTTGAATTCATTTGATGTGAATTCTTTGCCATTGTCTGGTCGGAAAATCTTGATCTTTTTCCATGTGTAGTTTTTTATCAAGGCTTTGAATTCCTTGAACTTGCTGAATGCTTCGTCTTTTTTCTTCATGAAGTATATCCATGTCCTCCTAGAAAAATCATCAATGAAAGAAACATAGTATACATACCCGCTTAATGAACTAGGTGACATTGGACCACATATATCGGAGTGAATGATTTCCAAGATTCGTTCAGCGTCGCTATCACTACTTGGAAATGTCTTCTTTGTGTTCTTTGCTTTCACACATCCCTTGCATACTCCTTCATGTTTTGCTTGTATTTCTGGAAGACCTTCAACAACTTTTCTTGCAAGTGGTAGTGCCCTATAGTGCATATGTGCAAGCTTTCTATGCATAAGTTCATTTGGTTCTACTGAGTCATGAACCAAAGCTTGTTATGGTTGGCCCTTTAATCTGTATAGTCCTCCCTCTTGTTCTCCAATTATTACTACATCATCAATAGTCTTTCCTTTTGGCCACATGAGAACTTGTCCATCTATAAATGCAACCCTTATGCCTTTTGCATCTAATGCAGAGATGGAGAGAAGGTTCTTATTTAGTCCTGGTACAAATAAGACATCCTTTATTTTCATAAACTTTCCAAAGTCTAACTTGTAGGAGGATTCTCCACTACCTTTTATTGGATAGTGGTAGTCATCCCCAAGTTTCACCTTATGGGGTGGTTCATGTTCTAATAGTTTCACAAATTATTCTTTGAATCCTATCATATGTTTGGAAGCCCCACTATCTATAAACCAATCATTGCTTTCATGTGTGACGTTTCCCATGAGAGCCGAAATCAAAACATATTCTTCATCACTTGAAGAATAATCACTTTCTTGTTTTATTCTCTTCTTGGAAGGCTCATCATATTCTGCAGCATGAGGATGATGTAATTTCTTGTTTCGCTTCCTTTTGTGATATCTATCTTTGTTTCTAGGACAATCCCTTGCAAGGTGTCCTCTTTCATCACATGTATAGCAAATGAACTTAGAAAAATCTTTGTTAGATTTTCTAGTGTTTTTCTTCTGGTGAGAGTGCTTACCTCTGTGATGGTCTATTCTACTTTTCTTGGATTGTACTGTGAGAGATTGATCTTCACTTCCCATATTTTCTTCTTGAGCTAATATTTGAGATTTTTCTTCTGAGAATTCCTCCCACAGTCTGCTAAACTTGATTAGCTTCTTTCTACCATAGATCCCTTGAATGAAAGAGTCCCATGCCCTGGGGATACCATTCAAGATTGTCATCACAATTTCAGCATTCTCTACTTCTTCATCTACAGCTTCAAGGTGTTCCTTCATATGAGATACCCTTGTAATTAAAGTAAGACTGGATAGTCTCTGCATTCTAGATCTTTACATTCTTCAATTGGTTACTGAGAGTCATCTTCTGGTTTATGGTCTTCCCTTCAAATAACTTGATCAGGGCATCAAACATCCCTTTAGGTGTATTTAGTGAGGACACCTGTGGTATGAGGTGATCCTTGATTGAATCAGCAATAATCCTCTTAGCCGTGAACAATTTCTTCTTGTTATCTCCCTTTGGAAATTGAACCTCTTCATTGATGTAAGAGTCCAACTCATTTTCTTCCAGAACCAAGGAGATCCTATACTTTCAAGCTCAGAAGTTACCAACTCCCTCAAGATTTTCATCAATATTGGTATGATGACACATATTAATAGAGAACCTCAAATGGAAATGCAAAATATTTAGATCTTACTAGGTTAAGATGTCGAAACTGGATCTAGAGCTGAATTTCTGCAGAGCTGGTTTTCTGGTTTAGGAACAGATTAGGATTTGAATTTCCGAGAGTTCTACCCAACAAAACAATTTGATCTTGATCTCTAAACTTTGATTTTGGGGAGGATATCAATCTAGGCCTAGGCACACTCAAAAATTCTAGTTCTGTGGAAATCCCTAATTTCCCGCAGCAGTGTCGGGTCAAAAACTTAAAATGCTTAGTAGATTCTGCTTCGGCAGAACGATGCGCCTTAGAGAGGAGATTCAGCCTAAACTCCTTTTGCTGAAAATATGTGGAGAGAGATCCATAAAATAAGAAGCTCTAGCTTTAGCAGCTATACAATTTATTCTTCTCATGTTATCTCTGATACCATGTTAGATTCTTAGAATTTAAGCTATATGATGTTAGGATATTATCTAAGAGAATAACAAGTACAACAATCAATCACAAGACACAATGAACACATATATTTTCCTTGGGGAAACCATAAAGGAGAAAACCCTGAAACTTCCTCAGAGATAGAATTAACACCAGAAGTAAAACCCAAAGATATAAATATGATCTCCCATCAACAGTAGTCTCTCTCTCTCTCTCTTGTCCCAACTTCTTCTTTCTCTCTCAGTTATGCTCTTTTACTAAGTGTGAGTGAATGTGTATGATTGCTGTTAAATAGGGAGGCTCTCTCTCTATTTATACTAATTCTCGACTTGACAATAACTCACTAGGGCCGACTTGTCTAGGAGATTCTAATAACCCTAGGGACATTAACCCTTGAACAATAAGGAGGGTTACACTCTATGACTTTACAGGACTTGTTTACATTATTGAATCTCTTGATAGGAACATTAGGGCATGACATGACTCAATTACATTATATATACAGCCCACTATAAACATCGGAGTACAATACATAAGATATACAAGTGAATGCATTCCGAAGTTACAAATACATCAACACTTATTGAGGTGAAAATTATCTTAGGTCACTACTATGGTGAAAGAACACAAGCAGTCTGCATCTAAATATATTTTTTTTGATTTGTTTTGTGCAGAACAAAAGAGATGATTTGGATATGACAAGATGAAGGTAGGAGACGTAGGTTATTGTCGTGGAAATCAAAAGAAGGTCCTAAACCATTCCTACGATATGGATTTCTAGATATGTGATGAATACCTCTACCATCATTTTCATTCTCATGAAAGCTTTCATAAATTCCCATTCACATGGGATAGAAGAAACTACTTATTCTCCTTTTGGTGAAGGCATTTTCCCTTTTCTTGAACCAATTGATGGATCAAAATATTCAAGTTCTGCTTCACCATGATATATCCTAGGTCTTGCTAACATGAACTCACAATGCAATTGTTATCTTCCTCTTATACCAAACTTGATCTGAAATTTTAGGATCTTCTAACCATAAAATTGAATTTGAATTTGAATGTTAAATAGTCATTAAACATGATTAACAATAGAATATTTAAATTATTTAAATCATTCACAAAGCAAGTAGAAATAGATATGTAAACCATAAATAGAAGACACGTGATAACGGAGTTCACCCCTCTTGGGATATGTCTTTGGGCCACTTCCAATGGGAAGGTCAATCTATTAAGTCTTCAAAAGATTACATATGAACGTTATGGAAGTAACTTTATAATTATGTCTATTAGAAGCAGAAATAAACAACACCACTTAATTCTTTGCAAAATTCTAAAAAAAATGAGTATAGACTTGAATATATTTTCCTGAAACATCCTCTGCTACCAAAAAAAATCACACCCTATTCCTTGCTTTTATAGACTGTACTTTCCCACCTCAGGGGCTGTGAACATTAATGTTTGTACTATCTCAAGATCTATGCCCACACATAATCTTGGAATCTTTGCATATGGTTGGAACTTTTTTGCTACTCTTCCCCTATGACTCCCAAAATCTTGGATTTTTAAACGTTAAAATATTTTGTTTTGGGGTCATGGGCCATGGGACACGCGCCCTTTTGGATCTCTTTTGGATCCCCGCACCTTCTCTCCATCTCTTAACGAAATATTTCCATTTCCTAACCAATGAATGGTCGTTGTCCGAACGGTAAAGAGTTTCACTTTGGGGGAAGAGGTCCCGGGATGAAACCCGCAAGCCTCTCCTTCTCGCCCATGTGTTTTGAATGGTGGTTTATATAAAATATACCACGTTATACAATGGTTATAAGGTTCGATTGATATAGTTTAACATATTGCGTGGATAAGGTTCTAAGATATGGTTAGGTGGTATGGATCCACGTTATGTGAACATTATGTGATATGTATAGGGTTGTACGCTATGGTTTCTAATGGCTTATAATATATAGCATAAACCATATTAACTTTAAATAATATCTATGCCATACCCCTAACAAGCAACACATGTGGAGGCTTTAACTAGTGAGATATTGTGAATGCTATGAGGACATGTATGTCTAGGGTTCGAATATGATAGAATCTAACCATTTTTTTCCCAAAACATTTATTTGATGAGCTATGTGAAAAAAAATTTGGTGGAAATATGTTGATGAGATATTTGATCCAATAAGCTTTTGTCTTCATTTGGAAGACTTTTTTTTTATCAAATTTTCTATGATCCAATTGCATCAACACATAATGATAATAACAATAATCACATATAACAATAAGAATTGATTCTCATACCATATATTTTGGAAATCATGGCATCGAGGTACTTCCACTTGGTAGGGTCCAAATATTCCTTAGATCCTTTAAGCCTATTGGTTAGTCTCATAAAAAATTGTTGTGCAATTGTCAACATGTACATACATGATCTATTAATACTGACAACAAAAATATAATAATTTTCACCATGCATGTGGCATCATAATCATTTACTTGAACATAATTTAACTCAACATCTGCGTACCATTACCTATTAAATTTTTCATGCTAGAGACGTAATCAAAAGAGGGTCATAATTAATAATATTAACATCACAGACACACACACACACACGCACCCACACACACATAATTTCTCGAAAATAATAAATCCATATGTACAGAGTGTCATCAACTGACAAGGTTCCACAATAACAAGAAAATATAACATGCAGTGATAGTTTAGGAAATAAGGTCAAAACAGGGTGTTACATACACCCACCCTTCAAGAAACTTTGTCCTGAAATTTATAATAAAAATAGTGTGGGAAAATCAATATGCATGATCTGTGCGTCCTACTACGTAGCAAAACTTGGGCTATAGTTGTCCCACTAGACCTTAACCTGGTCCACCAAACGGTGCCTGAGATAGCTAGCCCTGTGGTTCAATATACATAATGGTTTCAACCCTGATGGTCCCCTCATCTCAAACCTGCAATTCCTTCGAGTTTAGTTTATTGGACTCATGTTCTATATAATGTCGTAAAACACATACATGAAATACATTATGATTTTTATGCAAATGGGATGGCAACGCAAGAATATATGTGACAGGTCCAACTTCCTCTAGAATTTCAAAGGGTCTGAATCAAGGTGACAACTTTGCCTCCTTCCCAAACATGATGGTACTCTTATTAGGCGTTATTCGTATGAAAACTGCATCTCCCACTTTATATTTTATGTTAACCCTATGTGCATTGGCATCACTCTTTTTCCTACCATGAGCTTCCTTTAACCATTTTCTAATCTGAATCACCTACTCTTGCATCTCTTGAATCAACTTAGGTCCCGAAACCACTCAATCCTCTAACCTTTCCCAACTCAATGGTGTTTTGTATGGACTCCCATATAATTCTTGTTAAGGTGGAATACCAATTGAGATGTGATAACTATTGTTCTAATAAAACTCTACTAAGGGTAAGTGCTTTTCCCAATAGGTTTCTTGATCCATAACATACATCATAAGCATGTCATCCATCACCTAATTCACTCTTTCTGTCTCGCTATGTTTCTCTAGATGGTAAGTTGTGCTTAATTTCAATTGACTTCCTAAGGACGACTATAGACTTGTCCTAAACCTGTATGTTATCTGCACGGATGATTTTAAGGGTGAGTTTTAGACCAATGGAAAATTTTAAGGGTTACCCAAAAAAAGGTGGGAGAATTTTTATATTAAAATGCTTCTATTTTATTTAATAAATTAGCCCATTATTTATTTTATATATAGCTGGCCCAAGTTAAATCGCCTTCATCCCAAAAGAGGAAAAAGCTGGAAAATTAATTTTAGCCCAGGAAAATACTGATATTTGCCCACATTCGCCCCTGATTTCTGGCCATGGAAGTCACTGATAGAAATTTCGCTCAAATTTTTTTATTGTTAATATAAAATCTAGTGTAAATCGCCCCTGGTTTTTCCTTATGGATATTTTTTTTGAGAAATTCATCAAAAAATCCTTACAGTGAGGTAGAATGGGACCAATTTTTTCCACATAATCAAGTTTCAAAGCTTAAAAGGGTTTCAATCTCAGAGAATTTGGTTTCAAAGGTTATTATGGAGTTGCAAGGCTCTTGCTAAGGTTTTTGCAGGTTGCCAGGCTCTAGAATATCGGCTCTTGCAAACTCCAATCTGCAGGTATGTTTATACTTCCTTATTTTGTTGGGTTTGGTTTTGTGATGTTAAGGTAGGTCAGACTTACCAGATAAACAATCACAAATGCCAGATCTACACTTCTTCGAACAAAATCTAATAGCTGAACATCACCAGTAAGGCCTGATGCACATTTCTTTTGGAAACAAATGATAATTGCAGGAACATAAACTGATAGTACTAGAAGTGTTTCCATTAAAATTTTGAAGAATATATTTATACCCAAAATAGAACCTGTGCAATATTTCTTTAGAAATTGAAATCTCTCAAATAGAATAGCTTGTTTGCATTTTTCTACAAGTTATGAAAATACAACATGCTTTGTTCTTTTCATAATTGCAAAATGGGTTGTGGTTTCAGACACAGGTTCTCCATTTCAGATAGACAAAGAATTTCATCGCATTAACAAAGGACTGCTCTTAACAATTATCATACTGCCGATCTTTATTGGGTGTATCATGATTTATTCAGTTTGTACTTGGCTGTATAGAAAGGCTTTCAACTCTACTCCTTCATCATCTCAACCTCATGCATTCAAGCGAAATTCAGATCTAGACACCTCAGGTTGGTATCACCACAATGTCATATCTTATCCCTTTCAGTGTACAAAACTAAATCCTCTCTTGATTTATATACCAACAAGGGAGTGGTGCCACCTATAAACATATTATTTAATTGGATCCGGGGCTGACATTCCATCCCTACCCCTGTTGAACCTATGTGGATAGCTTCTAGATGTGTGTACACATAACAAGAAGTAGGCTGCATTACTGCCAAACCCTTGGAATTATTTACATGGCAATAAGAGTTCCTCTTTTCTATCCTAAAAATATTATTTCTCATGCTCTTAACATAATAAACATGACTCTTAATTTCATGATCTGATCAAATCAAAAGCTTGGATTGTAACAAATTATAGCAATCCATTGGTACCATTGACTTCTGTTTACATGAGAGCTGGATTAGTTACATTGTGATTATTTTGATCTTAGACGAGTAACTCAACAAGTTGAATTTTATATATGTTTCCATAGATGCCTATAGGAGTATTCCACTCATACCTCTCCTGAATCGTTCGAACTCCCATGTTTCTAAGAAGAAGGGATGAACAACTACAATTGAATATTATAACTTGCAAGCAGGTACAAATAACTTCAGCAGCAATAACATTCTTAGAGACGGTGGATTTGGGTGCATATACAAAGAAAGGTTTGATGATGATTCCTTTGCTGCTGTGAAGAAGCTAGATGAGAGTAGCAGATAAGCTGAGCATGAATTTCAGGTAGGTATTGAAAACTTTGTAGGCATTATTTTGCGAGAAGCTTGCTTCTTCGTCCAACTTACGAGGACATGAGTGGATAATTTTCTTGGAGGATTCCCTAATGCCGCTCTTTTGAGTATCGTTTATATTTTGTGATCGATTTGGTTCTGTGCTATATTTCTCGGATTACACTATGTTTTTCTATTATCCCTATAGTTTTAGAATAAGATTTGCTGAATTTATCTCTTGGGATGGTCATTGATTGCATAATGAAGTGGAGCTGATGAGCAAAATCCGAAATCCAAACCTTGTTTCTTTGCTTGGGTTCTATGCCCATGAAAATACATGGTTCTTAGTATATTATTTGATGTAGAATGGCCCTTTGGAAGACCAATTACATGGTAGATTTCTCCTTACCATTGGGCAAGTTCAATATTTCCTATCTTTTGAAGCCTGACCCTTTTATTTGTTTAAAAAATCTTGAAAATATCATTCGTCATGGATAAACTAGTAGGCAATCAACCTTTCAAAGTTATCCTTTGTTGAGAAATTGTACTAGACTATCAGGGCCATCTCACGGATCTGCACTTACATGGTTTCTGTGCATGAAGATAGCCCTTGATTCAGTAAGGTAATTCTAACACAATTAATTTGATTCCCTACTGCTAGACTTGAAAAATTGAAATAATTTTTTACTTGGTCCACTATCACCCTGGGAACTCAGGATTACCATGG
Source organism: Pseudotsuga menziesii (assembly GCA_001517045.1). NCBI lineage: Eukaryota > Viridiplantae > Streptophyta > Pinopsida > Pinales > Pinaceae > Pseudotsuga > Pseudotsuga menziesii. Next base: position 183,348 of record LPNX011002867.1, on the reverse strand, counting down.
TTTTCTTTCTTGAAGTTTTCCATTCTTTTACATGGGTCTAGAACACTTGCATGAACACTGCAACCCTGCAGTGATTCATCGAGATTTCAAATCATCAAATACCCTTCTTGATGCAAGCTTCAATGCCAAGGTGAGGGCAAGGTTCTGTTTAAAGATGTATTTTGATTTTCCACTTACGCTGAATGTTTCTTAAATAATATTCATTAGTTACTTTGGGAACATTGTTGTGAAGCATTAAGAAAGTTTCATGTAATGTAACTAACAAATATCCATACTGAATACATTTAAGGCATGTGCATTTTATTCAATGGGAGATGGGGTGAGATGGGTATCTCGTTGCTGTGCTCCTGTTTCTCCTATTAGTTCTTTATGGACAGTAGACATTAGTTATTTTCAACAAAAAACTATTCATATGGATCTTCAATTTTTATTTTCTAATAAGTTTTGATGTTTAGTGATTTGTATTCATTTGTTTCTGCTTGTCATGAATTATACTTTAAGTAAGTTTTGTAGACTTATTTATCCATCTTAGTTTATGTGCAATAAAACACATGGTCCGAAGTCAAACATTTCCTGAGTAGAATGCATTCTAATCACCGCTTTTTAACCACTTGCTATGGATGCAGCTTTCAGATTTTGGACTAAGAGTAACAACTGTAGGATGTGCTGCCAATACAAATATTGATCTAGTAGGGACATTTGGATATGTATCTCCAGAATACCTGCTTGATGGTAAGTTTGTAATAAAGAAATAAGATCCAATTATGAATTTCTCATTATAGTACAGATTAGATATTAGTCAAACTACATTGATATATAACCTCCAGTGTTGAAATTATCTGTGGGAAACACTACAACAAATTACAATGCCTGATCACTGCAGATATACAATAGAAATGACTTCTATTTTAAGAAACCAACAAGTGGCTAGTAAAATGCTTAATGATATTTGTGATTGAGTTTGAATTATAAAAAATGAAATTTTGCCAATTGCACTACAACAAATTGCAATACATGATCGTTGTAGATATACAATAGAAATGAGTTCTATTTTAGGAAACCAACAAGTGGCTAGTAAAATGATTAATGATGTTTGTGATTGAGTTTGAATTATAAAAAATCAAATTTTGCCAATTGTATTCATTTTGTATAAACATACCACAATAGACACATACTGTCAAAACCCCAAATTTTCACAAAAAATTAAAATTTTGATATAACAATAAATGCTAAAACCTATGGTCTACTAACAGCTAACAGTTTGCAATAAAAGAAACAGTCAAGTAATCAGTTTCATTAAATCTTAAGTATATTAACTCAACAATTATTATTTTTTGTAACAAGAATAAAGTCTCCTTGTGTGTTGTTTTACTTCAGTTTACTGATGAGTCTTTTCATGTCAAGTAGGTTGAATCTACTTTTGAATCCAAGTCTTACTTAGCAATTGTGCTAACGCAAATGAATACTGGTTCTTATAGGTTTACAGGTATGATTGAATGAGTATGTATTAAAAGTTCTTTAAAGTATCAACAGTATTTAATTTGCAATTAAAAAGCTTAGTAATTAAGCTGTTAAACTCTAAACAGCTTCCGTGAGGTAAAACCATTTGGTTCCTTAAGTTTCTCTTGTAATAAGTTCAAAAGTAAGTAGCGACAGTAAGATATGTTTGTGAATCTAAGAGTTAGAATCTCATTTATAAAGTACTTCTACATTATCCTAAGTAATTTGCAATGATATCATGATTGTTTTGTCAGTATTTATACAATAATACATTCTCTTTTATGTGTAACGACTGTCCCACATTTTGCTTCTGTGAGATAACTTACAGCATGTTAGCCTTTAGATAGTATAAGTTCGATTGTGCAAACTAAAAACCATAATGCCTTCCTACATGAGATCATGGCTTGCCTATATTTTATTTTCGTGTCGAACCCTATGGTTCTAGTAATATCTGGATTCAATAGGATCATTCCTATTCTAGTTATCTTGTTTAGTTCCATAACTACTTTACTACCCAATTGACCTGGTGAATCTTTAGTAATTTCCAAGTTGAGTCATAACCCAAAATCCATCAACGTATTGTTGATTTGAACTGTGTAACAGAATTTCATAATAGTGTTCTTACATTAAGTTTTGTACCACTTCAAAGTTATGTTACCATTTGAGTTATTAATTCACATAGGTCTTATAGACATGCATAATCTATTTGTTTGACAAACAGTCAATCTATAATTAGTTCATGATCATAAACATGTTTAAATTAGAGTTTATAATCCTATCAGCTATTAAGTTATGTCATTTATAAAAAATATAACTTGTGAAGTCTTTGTATAAGAGATTTACCATGTATAAATTATAGTCTTTTTACAAAGGAAAACTATAGTTGTTCATTGATTAGTATGAATTCTCCCATAAAACATTTGATCTCTTATCTATAGTAAAGACATAAAATATTCGATTTCTATCAAAATAAAGACAGCATTTAGAGAAAAGAAATGCAGCCATTCAAATCGCATTTGTGATGTTATAATATAATACTATATGGTTATATGGTGAAATGAGTCTTATAAACATGTTATCACTTGAAAAGCCGTTATTACGAGAATTAATTATATATAAGCCATATTGTTTTTTTCACAAGAAAGTTATAGGTGCTTGATGGTTAGCTTGAGCTCCTTTATATAATAAAGACCTCCATCCATAACAAGGTTAATCTTTAGAGCAAGGGATTACTAACATCCATAATATATTAGTGAGTTTACAATCTATAAGTTATAAGGTTATAGAATAGATTGTGTTCTATGTATAATTGGTTTCGGCATTAACCAAAGTTTAATATATAATACTCCTCGTTAGATCAGCATAATCATACATTGATATTCTATTACTTACTAGAATATGATAAGGTGCATATGATTATGGATTTGCATGGAAAATTATTGGGTCGATTATAAAGTTTACTCCTCGTTCCAATGATTTAATAATTGGATTTCGATTTATGCAGGAACTATAGGGAATGACCCATTTGCATGGTTTGATTTGATGAACAAAAAAGGTCATCTCGTGACCAAGCCTAATGAATATAAAACACCATCGTAACCTAACCCTTATCATTTCCTTCCCACAGTTTGCACTAGCCTTTGAGGTTGCTCTGGTTGGCTTTCATGGCGGCCGTCAGTCCTCCTTGCTCCAATTTCCTTGAGTCTTGGTTTAGTGCTGCATTTGTCACCAGTGTGTGGTTTTGAAAGCCAATTTCAGAGGATAGGTTGTCACTCTGTACTTTCTGGAGATTATCATTGCTCTTGGCTTGCTGTCTTTGTAATCTTCCCTTCATCGTCCTTGTGGCTTGCTGTCTGCTCAAGTTTCTCTTTCTGTCCTCGTGACTTACTGTTGCGTGAGGATTTTACCTTGTAGGATGTTTGAGTCTTTAATGTATAAATCTTGTAGGTGATAGTTTTCGACAAGGTTGTTCGTTGTTTCCATTGACAGGTGAATAATAGATTTTGCATTCATTTACATGCTACAAGTGTATTTGTTGTTATTAATGTTCAAATAAATATTTTTTTACTGAAAGTGGTATTTCATGCTCATTACAGGTGCTCGCCACTGTAAAATTTCATGGTGAAGAAAATAAACAGTACACCAATGAATGCCATGGCTTGTGTCTTGATTGGGGTAATCCCCGTGGTCCATGTGTTGGATTTTCACCCTACTAGTATCAGGGTGGTCAATGGAATCACCCAGGGTTTGGGGAAACCATCCCTCGACTCACCATGAGTTATGTTGTGTGTTTTTACAGGTTATTTGTTGTAATACTCAGTATCAAAGCCTCGCTATTCGATGGGTAGACTGGGTCTAACTGAGCAATGTATTTAGTTTGATGTTTGGTTTTATGGCCTGGTTAAATTAATGGTTTTTGTAAAGACAGTTCTCTCTTCAAACTTGTTTAGTTTAACAAATGTTTTATATTAAGTTCTATGTAAAATTTAGGGTTTTTACCCTTCTTGATTGTAAGTTGTGTTTTATACTTTGTTTAAATACTCTATAAGGGCTTATAATTATTGTTTTAAGGTTGATACTTACAGTCATAATTTAATTCTTGCTTGTTTTTAATTAGAGTTATGAATTAGGGTTTATCCTGTGGAAACCCTCGTTTTGAAATAGATTATTCTGATTGATAATAATTACAGTCTTTTTATTTGTCCTTAAATGACTGTGAGTAAATTATACTAACCTGATTATTTAATGGTTACATAATTAAATAATTTGGTTTATTACTTCACTATTTTGCTAATTGTAATTGTAATAATTATAAGGGTTTTAACCTTGTCTTTCGTTTTCGGAGGTACACCCTGTTAGTAAACCAATAAGACACAGTTTCTTTTAGAAGTATACATTTTGTTTATAATGTTTAGTATTGTATCTTATTCTTGTGAAATGAATTTAGTTGTCTCTTTAATGGTTTGAAAGAAATAAATTATGTTTTAAAGAATTCTAGGTTACTAATGTATATAAGAATACAAATAAATTATGCTCAGAAACATGAGCTAGGGTTTATCATATTTAACTTTTGTAAAGATGATTTTTGTATTGCTCTTTTGTTAAATTCGATTAATGTCACAAGATTTCTTCAGTTTGTTTAAAAGAATTACTAATTCATAAACAATATTGTTTATGGTTAATAATAATGTTATTTGTATTAATAATAATAGTTTTTGTAAATATTGTATTCCTTTAAGTTTATTTTTACATAAATATATTATTAAATAAGACTAAGAACAGTCTATAATAGTGGAGTTTATTTAATAAGATTGTTTATGGTTAATAATAATGTTATTTGTATTAATAATAATAGTTTTTGTAAATATTGTATTCCTTTAAGTTTATTTTTACATAAATATATTATTAAATAAGACTGAGAACAGTCTATAATAGTGGAGTTTATTTAATAAGATTATTTTGTAAGCTTGGTGAAAGAGATAAGAACTTTCATCCTGTCAATACTCCTTACATCTAAATTGTGTATAAGTGTGTAAGGACAGTTCTTTATTAATAATACTTTATGCATAGGTTACTACTATCTATTCATTATTTTAATTCTAAGAGAAATAATACTATAAGGATTATTAACTTCTTAATTATGATATTCCTTATCTCAAATTAGTTTATCTTCATAATTTAATTAGGTTACCTATTCTTATTTAGAGTTTAGATTGTTGCCAATAAAATAACTATTAATATTAGGAAAGGAAGTAAACTAATAGAATTACATTTACATCTCTACTTATCATAATAATAAACATTCAACTGATATTTCTATTTCTTCTCTTTCAGTGTAGATGTATAGTTTATATAAGAATATACTGTGTAAAAGAATGAATTACATACTTGAATCTACTACTATTAGTAAAATAAAATGATTTTGTTCTTTTTTTTTAAATTCTAAATACACAGTCTAGTTCTAACAACAACTCTATGAAACAAATTAATATTATTTCTGGAAAAACAACTATCTGCTGAAAGAAAACATTTCAATACTCTAAAAAACATAAGTACTCTATTCATTTCATATTCATATCATACTTCATTCATTTAAACACACTACCTGTGCTAGAGTATGATCTAGTTTACTCCAGATGGGGAAAAACATAGGTAGGATTATTTTTCATCAAAGAACAAATTTAGCATCTAAAACAACTAATAGATTTCAAGCTTAACAGTTCACTACGTAACATATAGATCATTCATTATTTGTTCATACACAGATATAAACTTTAACACAGAAATTAAAGGATAGTATAACCTATTTTTAAAGCTGGATGACAACAGCATTGGGAAGTGTTCCTCCATACCAACTCCAGGAGAGCACTCAAACGGTGACTTCTCATGACCCCCGAGCCTATTCTTGGTCTCCTTGGCTAGGACTAGGTGGAGCAAACAACAAAGTACTAGTCCAATTACTCAATACCAACTCTGCATACTGCAACAAGATCTTTTAGCTGGAAAGTTGTACTAGATCAATTTCCTGCAGTTTACCCCTCAAGCACCTTCCAAAAAACATCCCTTCCAAATGAATTCCTTGAAGCACATTCACCTGAATGATTCTTCTCCTAGAATGAGCAGCCCCAACTCTCTTCAATGGGCTTTTTTATTAAGATTGCCTAGGTATTTTTGGGTTAGTTGTCATTAATTGAGCCACCTGCTCTGATACCACTTTCTTGGGGGATCATGACCCCAAATGTAGGTAGGTTGCCACCTGCAACATTGGAAGTGTTTGAGGATGCTGCCACTTGTCTATTTGCTCTCCACCTAGTATCCTCCACCATCTTCCCTATTAACACTCTTTTAACAACTCTCCTAAGATGTTGTCTCCACTTTTATTTCTTTAAAATTTAAATATTCAGAATTACATTCCACATCCTTGATTCTGCTGAGTCATCAGTTACAACTTAGAATTAAAATTAACATAATTTCTTGGAATCAAATCAAAATAAGATAATATATTTTTGCAAAACTGGCACATGTGACATACACACCCCCTTATAATATAACATCGTCCTCGATGTTATTTATTCTTCATCCTCTGAATTCCCCTGTAACAGAATTGGATATGCATCTCACATCTTACTTTCCAATTCCTAGGTGGCTTCCTCTAGAATAAGGTGCTTCCATTGCACCTTCACCTGTCCAATGGTGTGGTTCCAAAGTGTAATTTCCCTCCTCCCAAGGATACAGTCTGGTTCTACCAGAAATTCTCCTTTTGGTTCCACCTTCTACTTCCACCATGGAATTTTGATATTGAGCTTGTCGGTTCTCCAAGGTTGCGTTGATTCTGCGCATGCTCCTTGCTAGTTCCCCGACAGTCATCTCCTCCTATATAGTATGAATATTTCTAACAATCTTCTTTCGGTTTGGACAGACTGAAGCATAGTGTGGGCTCTTTACGCTCAAAGTTCTTGGTAAAGTTTCCATGATTATTTGCATTTTCCTTACCTTTAGAATTATTCTGATGGTTGGGTTATTGTTCCTATTTCCTTGGAAATTCTTGTTATTAGAATAGTTTTTGGCCTTATTGTTCTTAAAATTTATGTTAGGCACAAAATCCTTCTTCTTTTGTTCAAACTAATTATTATTTTTGTTAGCGTTCGAGTTGGACAAGCTCTCTTTCTTTTGATTATGCTCAAAACAAAAGTTCACCTTTCTCATAGCTTCCTCTAGGGGATTTGGGTTATCATATTGAATTCTATATTTAATATGATAAGGTAGACAGCTAAGGAATCATTGTACCTTTGGTTTCCCATCTATAAGGTAGGGTACATACCTAAGTAGACTTAAGAACTTGCTATTTAGATCCTTCATTGTCGTTGAACCTAACTTTAGTTGATAAAACTCTTTAGCTCTCTCCTCATAATACTGCTTAGACAGGAATCTCTTTTTGAAATACATCTTAAAGGTAATCCAATTAACTTTTTTCTCTTTTATACCCTTAACTCTCTTCAAGTCCTGCCACCAAATGTCAGCCTTTCCTGAGAGGTTATATGAAGCCATCCTAGCCTTTAACTAGTTAGAATAATTATATATTTGGAAGTACTTCTTCATCCCAAATAACTAGGATTCAGCTTCCTCCCCCTTCTCAGTCTCTCCATTAAAAGTTGGTGGTTTTATATTTTTGAATTCCCTAGAAATTTCCTCATAAAATTTGTATTTCCTCTTTTTAGTGTACAGATTATCATCACTACTGTCACTAGTAGTATGGTAATTTTGTTGTTCAACAAACACTTCAGAAGACGAACTACTTTCATTTTTTGTATGTTTCATCTTTTAAGATTTTCATTGATGACTGGAATCTTTTGATTCTAACCTTCTACCCCTACCCTCAGTTTTAAAATTTTCAATTAGGATCTGATTCAACTCTTCTTGAGCCCTCAGAATCCTTTCATTTTCTTGCTTTACAGACTCCATTTCAGTTTTTAAGTCTTTTACAGTTTGTAACAACGATGAGTAATTTGTAGTTAAATCCTATGGTATAGGATCTCTTGGTAAATTTCCTATTTTAGTAATATGATACTCCTCCTCTACATACTCTTCCAGCCTTTCCATACCTTCCTCTTTAGCTTCAGAAAAACAATTCTCTGTTGAATAACATTTAAAATAAAATACGTCAGCATAATAATTTAATTTACTATTTTATGGAAGCTATTTGGGCTTCTTCAAGGCCTAGTGTTTGAACCTTGTGCTCTAATACCACATGTCAAAACCCTAAATTTTCACAAAAATTTAAATTTTTGATATAACAATAAACGCTAAAACCTGCGGTCTACTAACAGCCAATGGTTTTCAATAAAAGAAACAGTCAAGTAATCAATTTCATTAAATCTTAAGTATATTAACTCAACGGTTCTTTTTTTTTGTAACAATAATAAAGTCTTCTTGTGTGTTGTTTTACTTCAGTTTACTGATGAGTCTTTTCATGTCAAGTAGGTGAAATCTACTTTTGAATCTGGGGCTTACTTAGCAATTGTGCTAACGCAGATGAATACTGGTTCTTACACGTTTATAGGTATGATCGAACGAGTACATATTAAAATTTATTTAAATTATCAACAATATTTTATTTGCAATTAAAAAGCTTAGTAATTGAGCTGTTAAACTCCAAACAGCTTCCGCGAGGTAAAACAATTTGGTTCCTTAAATTTCTCTTGCAATAAGTTCAGAAGTAAGTAGCGACAGTAAGATATGTTTGTGACTCTAAGAGTTAGAATCTCAGTTATAAATTACTTCTACTTTAGCCTATGTAATTTTCAATGATATCATGATTGTTTTGTTAGTATTTATACAATAATACATTCTCTTATATGTGTAACGACTGTCCCACATTTTGCTTCTGCGAAATAACTTATAGCCTGTTAACATTTGGATAGTATAAGTTCGAATGTGCAAACTAAAAACCATAATGCCTTCCCACATGAGATCATGGTTTGCCTATATTTTATTTTCATGTCGAACCCTATGGTTCTAGTAATTTCTGGATTCAACAGGATCATTCCTATTCTAGTTATCTTGTTTAGTTCCATAACTACTTTTCTACCTAATTGACCTGGTGGATCTTTAGTAATTTCCAAGTTGAGTCATAACCCAAAATCCATCAAAGTATTGTCACTTTTAACTATGTAATAGAATTGCATAATAGTGTTCTTATGATAAGTTTTGTACCACTTCAAAGTTATGTTACCGTTTGAGTTATTAATTCATATAGGTCTTATAGACATGCATAATCTATTTGTCTGATAGACATTCGGTCTATAATTAGTTCATGGTCATAAATGTATTTAAATTAGAGTTTATAATCCTATAACTATTACATTATGCCATTTATAAAAATTATAAATTGTGAAGTCTTTGGATGAGAGAATTACCATGTATAAATTATAGTCTTTTAACAAAGGAAAACTATAGTTGTTCATTGATTAGTATGAATTCTCCCATAAAATATTTGATCTCTTATCTATAGTAAAGACATAAAATATTTGATTTCTATCTAAATAAAGACAATGTTTAGAGAAAAGAAATGCAACCATTTAAATAGCATTTGTGATGTTATAATATAATAACATATGGTTATATGGTGAAATGGGTCTTATAAGCATGTTATCACTTGAAAAGCCGTTATTACAAGAATTAATAATATATAAGCTATATTTTTTTTTTCACAAGAAAGTTATAGGTGCTTGATGGTTGGCTTGAGCTCCTCTATATAATAAAGACCTCCATCCATAACAAGGTTAATGTTTAGATCAAGGGATTGCTAACATCCATAATATATTAGTGAGTTTACAATCTATAAGTTATAAGGTTATAGAATAGAGTGTGTTCTATGTATAATTGGTTTCAGCATTAACCAAAGTTTAATATATAATACTCCTCATTAGGTCAATGTAATCATACATTGATATTCTATTACGAACTATCATATGATAAGGTGCATATGATTATCGATTTGCATGGCAAATTATTGGGTCAATTATAAATTGTACTCCTCGTTCCAATGATTTAATAGTTGGATTTCGATTTATGCAGGAACTATAGGAAATGCCCAGTTTGCATGGTTTGATTTGTTGACCATGTGGTCGTCTCCTGAACAAGCATGGAGAATATAAAACACTGTCATAACCTAACCCCTATCATTTCCTTCCCGTAGTTTGCACTAGCCCTTGAGGCTAGTCTACTTGGCTTTCATGGCGGCTGGCGTTCCTCCTTGCTCCAATTTCTATGAGTCTTGGTTCAGTTCTACATTTTTCAATGGTGTGTGGTTTTGAAAGCCAATTTTAGAGGCTGGGTTCTCACTCTGCAATTTGGAGAGATTATAATTGCTCTTGGCTTGTTGTCTATGTAATCTTCCCTTCATCGTCCTTGTGGCTCATTATCTGCTCCAGTTTCTCTTGATGTCCTCATGGCTTGTTGTTGCATGAGGTTTTTACCTTGTAGGCTGTTTGATTCTTTAATGTATAAAGCTTGTAGGTGACTATTTTCGATGAGGCTGTTCGTCATTTCCATTGACAGGTGAATAATAGTTTTTGCGTTCATTTACATGTTGCAAGTGTATTTGTTGTTATTAATGTTCAAATAGATATTTGTTTACTGACAGTGGTCTTTCACCCTCCTTGGAGGTTCTCGCCACTGTAAACTTTCATGGTGAAGAAAATAAACAGTCCACCAATGAATGACGTGGCTCGTGGTTTGATTCGAGTAAGCCCCGTGGTCCACATGTTGGGTTTTCACCCTACTAGTATCAGGGTGGTCAATGGAATCACCTAGGGTTTGGGGAAACCCTCCCTCAACTCGCCATGAGTTATGTTGTTTGTTTTTATAGGTTATTTGTTGTAATACTTAGTATCAAACCCTTGCTAGTCGATGGGTAGACTCGATTTAATTGGGCAATGCATTTAGTTTGATGTTTGACTTTATAGCCTCGTTGAATTAATGGTTTTTTTAAAGACAGTTATGTCTTCAAGCTTGTTTAGTTTAACAAATGGTTTGTATTAAGCTCTATGTAAAATTTAGGGTTTTTAACCTTCTTGACTGTAAGTCAAGTTTTTATACTTTGTTTAAATACTCTGTAAAAGTTTATAATTAAAGTTTTAAGGCTGATACTTACAGTCGTAATTTAATTCTTGCTTGTTTTTAATTAGAGTTATGAATTAGGGTTTATCCTGTGGAAACCCTCGTTTTGAAATAGATTATTCTGTTTTATAATAATTACAATCTTTTTATTTGTCCTTAAAGGACTATGACTAAATTATATTAACCTGATTATTTAATGGTTACATAATTAAATAATTTGGTTTATTACTTCACTATTTTGCTAATTGCAGTAATTGTAATAATTATAAGGGTTTTAACCCTGTCTTTCATTTTCATAGGTACACCCTGTTCGAAAAATTATAAGTCACAGTTTCTTTTAGAAGTATATATATATTTTTATAATGTTCAGTATTGTATCTTATTCCTGTGAAATGAATTTAGTTGGTTCTTTAATGGTTTAAAAGAACTAAATTATGTTTTAAAGAATTCTAGGTTACTAATGTATATAAGAGTACAGATAAATTATGCTCAGAAACATGAGCTAGGGTTTATCCTATTTAACTTTTGTAAAGATGATTTATGTATTACTCTTTTCTTAAATTCGATTACTATCACAAGATTTCTTCAGTTTGTTTAAAAGAATTACTAATTCATAAACAATATTGTTTATGGTTAATAATAATGTTAGTTGTATTAATAATAATATTGTTTGTAAATACTGTATTCCTTTAAGTTTATTTTTACATAAATATATTATTAAATAAGACTGAGAACAGTCTATAATAGTGGAGTTTATTTAATAAGATTATTTTGTAGGCTTGGTGAAACAAATAAGAACTTTCATCCTATCAATACTCCTTACATCTAAATTGCATGTAAGTGTGTAAGGACAATTCTTTATTAATAATACTTTATGCATAGGTTACTACTGTGTGTTCATTATTTTAATTCTAAGAGAAATAATACTATAAGGATTATTAAGTTCTTAATTATGATATTCCTTATGTCAAATTAGTTTATCTTTAGAATTTAATTAGGTTACCTATTCTTACTTAGAGTTTAGATTGTTGCAAATAAAATAACTATTAATATTAGGAAAGGAAGTAAACTAACAGAATTATATTTACATCTCTACTTATCATAATAATAAATATTCAACTGATATTTCTATTTATTTTGTTTCAGTGTAGATGTATAGTTTATATAAAAATATATTGTGTAAAAGAATGAATTACATACTTGAATCTACTGCTATTAGTGAAATAATATGATTCTATTCTTTTTTTTAATATTCTAAATACACAGTCTAGTTCTAACAACAACTCTACGAAATATATTAATATTCTTTCTGGGAAAACAACTATCTACTGAAAGAAAACATTTCAATACTTTGAAAAACATAAGTAATCTATTCATTTCATATTCCTATCACACTTCATTCATTTAAACACACTATCTGTACTAGAGTACAATCTGGTTTACTCTAGATGAGGAAAAACACAGGTAGGATTATTTTTCATCAAAGAACAAATTCAGCATCTAAAACAACTAAGATATTTCAAGCTTAATAGTTCACTATGTAACATATAGATCATTCATTATTTTTTCATACACAGATATAAACTTTAACACAAAAGTTAAAAGATAGTAGAACCTGTTTTTAAAGCTGGATGACAAGAGTGTTGGGAGGTGGTTCCTCCCTACCAGCTGCTGGAGAAAACTCAAACAGCGACTTCCCAGGACCCCCGAGCCTGTTCCTGGTCTCCTTGGCTAGCACTAGGTGGAGCAAACAACAAAGTACTAGTCCAATGACTCAATACCAACTCTGCATACTGCAAGAAGATATTTTAGCTGGAAAGTTGTACTAGATCACTTTCATGCAATTTACCGCTCAAACACCTTCCACAAAACTTGCCTTCCCATTGAATTCCTTGAAGCACATTCACCTGAATGATTCTTCTCCTGGAATGAGTAGCCCCAACTCTCTTCAATGGGTTTTTTTATTAAGATTACCTATGTCTTTTTGGGTTAGTTGTCATTAATTGAGCCACCTACTATGATCCCACTTTCTTGGGGGATCATGACCCCAAAAGTAGGGAGGTTGCCACCTACAACATTGGAAGTGTTTAAGGATGCTTCCACTTATCTATTTGGTCTCCACCTAGTCTCCTCCACCATATTGACCAGTAACACTCTTTTTAACAGCTCTCTCAAGCTGTTGTCTCCATTTTTATTTATTTAAAATTTAAATATTCAGAATTACATTCTACATCCTTGACTCTGTTGAGTCATCAGTTACAACTTAGCATTAAATTTAACATAATGTCTTGGAATAAAATCAAAATAAGATAATATATTTTTGCAAAATTGGGGCATGTGACACGTACCTATAGCAGGGTAAAATTGGATGCCTTTCAATAATAACCACCTCATTTATGCTTCAAAATTTGGTTGAAATACAAGTTAAAATCAATGTCTATCTCCGTTTACTCTTTAGTATTGCAAGAGGCTACATTTAATAAGATGCATTTACCTTGGTCATATGGCATGAAAGTGAACCTTTTGTTATGTTCTGCTGCTATAAAGTTATATTGCATACCAAAAGTTGAAGTGTTACTGCTGGGATTCATTGTGAAATTTTTTGTAAAATGATGCTTATTTGGTATCCTACAAGTATGGAGTAGTAACATTCAGTAGTTGAAGATTTCTGTGTGATGATGTGAAACTCAATCAATATAGAGATGAAAAAAGCTATGGATATCTCCTAAGAGAAAAGGAATAATAGGTTTGTGCATTTAGACGCTTTTGATGAGTGTTAAACGTTTACCAAATCTTAGTGTGTGAGAGTAGCACGCTGCTTTCTTGCACAACCAACACCAATTATTCATTACACTCACCTTTTGGCATGTGATTAATGCCAAATTTTCAATGTTTCGATCTTTTAGGACCAATGTCATATCTGTTTGGTTCCAATTCAACTTCCAGTTCAACAGACACCTCACTATGCCACTTCAACGACCACTGAAGCTGATTAGCACTGCATCCCAATATGGAAGAGTAACACAAATGACAAGTTCGATGTTTAGGGTTGACCAAGTCAACCTAGGATATGCACTATTGATCATAAGTTATAAATAACCAAATCAGAGCATGCCATGCCCAAAATGATATCAAGGAATGATATAATTCTCATCCTTGTTCAGTGTGCTCAAGGCCAACCATTAGGGACTACCTTGATTGATAATATGGTCATCCTCAAATGTATAAACATGTCTTAGGTACTTTCAATCTTGTAGATAGTTGAATCATTTCCGTGTTCATGGTACTCTTGTGAAATCAAGCTCTAGTGATATCCCAAACACAACTCAAGCATACAATGCTATTCACAAAGTTACAATCTCTACTCCAATTTTGCATTGTTTTTGTATAAGTGATCGAGCATACAATTTTCAAGCAATTCTTTGCATTCATGGTTTGTAAGTGATGGTTCCTTGTCATTATTTCATGCTTAAGAACCATTTTTTGTTATGCCTCAAGATATTTGTGCAAGTTAAGTTAATGTCTTTAGGGAATCTATGGAAAATGGTTTGCATTTAAGACTTTAAAAAAAATCAATATTTTTTTTTTAAATGATCAAAGATAATTTACAATTGTAACGTCCCTGACCCTCTGACCGGCGAAGAGGATGCTACCATGGTGTTAACCATTCGAGCTACCAGCCCCATGAACATGTGCATTCATAAAATTGCTACAATGCTGAAATAAAATGCTTTGAACTAGACATGCATACATGATCATTTATCATACACAATGGAAACAAACATACATTCATGCAAGCATTCAACATGTTCATCACATTCATTAAAAGAAAACATGATTGCAGAAGTAAAATAGACAAGATTACTTATCTTATGAAGAACTCGTTCTGCAACCAGCTACGTCGCCGCAACGTTCCACCCAACCATAGGCCAACATGTTCCTTAATCTCTCAGCAACGCTGCCACCCCCGAGCCAGGAATGATTCTCCAAGGAATAAGGAACAAGCAGGCTTACACATAGCAAAGGATACACAAAACACAGCCAAGCCAACACAGTTGGGTTTATCAGGCCATCAACAAGACAACCAAGAAAACATGGTCAGGTTTATCAGGCCATCCAGGAGTTGGGAAAGGCTAAATGCTAAGCTGGTGAGCCCATTACAGAGCTAGGAATACCTACACCAGAACTAGGATGAATTCTAAGACACCCACACACACCCAACACAAGGAATCAGTCCCTTCTCTACTACACAGTCCCTCAGGCCCTGCCTTCCCTTCGAGTGCTATTCAGGGGTTGTGGAGAAGAAATCCAGCCCTCTAGCTCTATCTGTGTGGTTTCCAAACACACCAAGTTTATAAGGAAAACCAAGCCCCCATCGCTGCTCCCAACACAATCCGAAGACCAACCGTTGCACATAGGAAATCAATCAGCTGTTATAGATTAACCAGGGAAAAAGACTCATGAGTCGTTCTTGGCCCTATCATGGCCAAACGACTCCCAATTGAATTATAATAGTCTAAAATGTATCAATGAACATAGCTCACAACATGGGGAAAACCACAGCCCATCCTGGGAAACAAAGCCACCGGGTACACTTACCCAGACCACACTGGGGAAGAAATATAGTCTCCCAGCCTATGCATGAGGGAAAGTTGCACTAGACCCCAAAATACAAAGGGAAAAACATATGCATGAGCCACAAATAAGTAGGGAAAACTTACACACAGTCCCTGAGCATAAAGTGGCTCTCCACAAGAAAATCATGGGTGATAGTGATTGAACAGCTCCTAACTTGCTGCGTGAGTAAGAACAATGCAGAACACAGTGCGTGAGAGAGATCCACACTAAATCCCAAATATGGATTGAAACACACTCAATTCCTCTATGTGGAAAAATGTGAATGATAGTGGAGACGGCTCCTCTCTCCTGGCTACGTGAGACCCAAATAGGAAAGGTACCTGTGCGTGAGAATAATGAATAGACAATGGTGAGGATGCGTAGTAGTTGGAAGTGCATGAGTGTTTCATCACTATCGTGGAGAGAGTGGTGTGTCCACTAGAGCAATGGCAGTGGTTTTCTTTGCTTGCCATTGTGAGGTCAACCTACTGGTGGAGTGTGCATGTGGGCAAGGATTGACAGTCCTTCCACACTCCACTCCCGACCATAACTGCCCCAACTAACAGTAGTAGTTCTTAATGGTGGTGGTTGGATAAGACAAGGTGGTGGAACATGGATTTTTCCCTCATGGCTCAAGGTTTGACATCCCCCCCTGGTCCTTGTGAAAATCATGCCCTTCTCAATTTACTTTTCCACGAACGTAGCTGGTTGGGTTATTTAATTAAAGATGCATATCTACATGATGACAAAACTCAATATGTATGCCACTTGCCCTAATATACTATCGGTGACAATTTTAAGTCCGAAACATAGCATAACAAATCAATGGTGGGGCCTTGGCCTTTAGCTCTGCACCATGATCATTTACAATATATACATCATATACATCTAATGCAAGGGGGTCAAAACTAGGGTGTTACAAAATTTCTGGAAACGAATGATAATTGTACGAACATAAACTGATAGTAACAGGGATGCCGAGGGGGTTTCTTTCCCATACCATCAATCGATCCCCCTTCTTATTGCCACAATTAGTAGAAAGTAGAGCAAAAAGATGGGGTAGGATCGAGTGATCTTGAGATTATGAGTTACACTATGGTATAGATTGATTAACATATTAGTGATCTACAGGGTATGCTGGCAAGTAGAGGGACATAGGTCAAAGCTGTACAGATTTTAATGCTAACACTTGGGATGGTTTATAAAACATTTTAGTATTCTTGAGATTAGCTCCCAAAGAGTTTACTAAGTTTAACTCTATAAAGTTATACCTCATTTTTTTTGTTTACATTGAGTAGTCTAAAAGATTAACCTCTACAGATTGGCTGCTTTTCTCCTTTCAAACTAGGCTATAGAAGATTTCCTATATTTTGCCTTAATTTTAAATTTCAATCCAAGTTGAAATTTTTATGGCCTGTCAAAGTAGGCCGTAGAATATTTCCTATATTTTTCCTATATTGTCAATCCAATTTTAAAATTTCTCCAGATGATAGGTTGGTGTTGAGCAATGTTGAATAACTTGATGCTTTGTCAAGTTGTGTAGTTTTGGTTGTTCTAGATTGGTCATCTATATCGACTTCAACTTAGCTCCCTTGAAATTGAATCTTGGATGAAGTAACAATATTTGAAAATGTGTTATGTAGTGAGTTGGATGATGGTTTATATGATAAAGTAAAACGTTGTGTTTGAATAGAGTATTTTTATATTTTTTCATCTCTAGTGTTGGTTTTTTTGCAGGTAAATTTAAGTTGACTCTTTAGTTTACGGAGGACTATCCAATCAAGCCATTGATAGTACATTTTATTTCTAGGATGTTTCATCCAAACAGTAAGATATCTTCATCCTTTTTGGAGTTCTGAATTTCAATTGTATAGCTTGGCTCCCAGCTCTCTGTTTTATCAAAGGCTATATGCTATTCTGTTTGATATTCTATGTGGAATTCCAAAAGGGAAAGTTAAATAGGTGTACTTTTCAATTTAAACTTGCATTGTTGTTATCCTAATCCAAAAGAAGTTCTATCTCTACCATTTTTGTGGAAAGCATTTTTTATCCTTGTGCATTTCTTAAGCTATTTTATTATTGGTATGGTCTGCAGTTGCTTAAATGTATGAGTAGTGTGTTTTTGTCATGGTCCTCATTACACTTCCCTACTTGAACGGTATAGTAAAAGTGGTTAGTCATGTAATATCAATATGTCCATGATTATTAATTGATAATTTAAAATCTATATAAAAGTTCCCCAAAATTTATGAGTGATTTTCGGGTGTGAAACATAATCTCTCAAACTGTATGTTAGATGTCATAATATTTAAACCAAATATTAGACCTAGAATTGGAATAGAATTGATTTGTCTCAAAATTTATGAGTGATTTTGAGGTGTGAAACATAATTTATTATTTATCAAACTATATGCTAGATGTCATAAAATTTGAACCAAATATATCAGAATTGATTGTGGATTGGGATGATTTGTCCCAAAATTATGACTCGAATTGAAGTTGGTTGCTGACTTGGTAAACGAATTGGCCCAATAAATATATCATAAAATATTCAAATTTTAATCTCTCTCTTTCTCTCTCTCATACATACATACATACATACATACATACATACATACATACATACATACATACATACATACATACATATATATATATATATATATATATATATATATATATATATATGATGTGGTTCACAACCCCAGAGAGGAGTTGCTACGTCCACAGGAAGAATTCAAAAGTGGTCCATGAGAATGGGTCGTACCCTATTGGCTCTGATTATGGAGCCTAACCTTGTGGGGCATCAAATGAGACCCTTGTATATATATTCATAACTACCCAGGGATTTGACCCCGAGACCTTCTTTTGTTGATTTATGTTAAAGGTTCCAAATAGGCAACATCGTATTGAGATGCATAAAATATAAGTTCTGATATACATAATTAAACTTATGAGACAAAATACGTAAACATAGAGGCCTTAAGTGGCCTCTAGAGTCGAAAATCATAATGCTGTAATAATATGTAATAAGTAAATGTTGAGATCCCTATAGTTAACTTTTAGGTCCTATTGGTTGTGAATCAGTTAATTTGAAGGATAAATCTGAATTCTAACTCATTAGTCTGACTTGATTGGGTCTGGGAATGTAAATTTTTCCTACTATTTGTGAATGGATTCAACGACTACTGCCATTTAATGTTTTAAATCAGTTCGCACCATTGAGCACCCAATAACATTTCCATAAATATGCAACTTTCCTCTGTAAACATAGAGGTGGAATTGTTTCATGCAGGGTCCTTCCTTGGATCCCTGGGATCTCCTTCAATTTCACCAGCAAATGGTAGGAAACAAATGCAAATCAATTCCCTATTGGGATCAGCCACAGTTGATATGTAAATCAACTCCAAGCCTGTTTGAGTATATGGTGAATGCTAGAAATGAGAAGTGTGTGAGGTAAAATGGAGAAGTGGGTTAAATTTATAAGCTAGGTTTAGTGTTTTGGTGGTTTTGTGTTTTTAGGGTGTTTTTTTTACCTTTTTTAGTATTTTGGATTGATTTGTCCCATGGCTAGGTGGCCATATCAATCCCAGCAAACTCCCCTATCAGACTTGGGTGTCATGTTTTACTTGGATGAGTGGCCAATTTTTGTAACTTGGCCAAATCATACCAGGTCAATGCTTCAGTCAGCCTCTAGTTTTCACTGGTTCTACTAAAAAAATGGTCTTACTTGCTTTAGTCGAGTTGACTCAGTCGAATAGCACTAATCTAAATTATCAAAATTTATACTGTTTCAGTGAATATATGTACTTTTTGTGAAGTAGGAGTGTGTGATGTAGATTTGTTACTGGGAAAAGATGTATTCACTTTCATGTTTATTTTATGTCTTTTTTGCATCATTGCTTGTGGTAAACATTTAGAATTAATTATGTGTGTGATAAAAAGATTATGAGCTAGTTACTTCTGGACTGTTCATATTCATTTAGCATGTTTCTCTAATATTCTTTCCAATTTGACTGTGATATGAGGGCCATTGAAAATTTGCAATAATGTTTCTTTTTGTAAGAAAAAATATTGAATGTGTGGAAATTGATTTTTTCAAAATTTCTAATACTCATATGAAAGGTTATTTCTTCTTTCTATAGTTTATGCTGATGGAAGCATTTGTTTGGATATTTTACAAAATCAATGGAGCCCAATTTATGATGTTGCTGCTATTCTCACATCTATTCAGGTAAACAGCTAAACATCGCTTAATTGCCATGTTTGGACTTGGTATAATTAAGTGGCCACTACTTCAAGGAACAAAAATACTACATAAACAAAAATATTACATATTGGGTACCTTCGAATTTAACGACCAAGAAATGAAATGATATAGCCCATTTTTCTATACATATAAATCTAGGGGGGTTCTTAAAATCATCCTTTCCCAAGAGTATGGGCGAGTGGGGAATAAAGAATTTGTTTTGGTTTGTGAAATCCCTATCCATGAAAATTTTATGGCATGGTTTGTTTCGTACTAGTCTTTGGTGTGGCCTAATTAAAGCCAACTAATTAAAAAACTATGAGTGGTGGAGCGACTTTGTTGAAGGATCACAAGAAGCTCTCGATTGCTTAGAACAGGTGGAGGGGTCTTGTGTGGTCTCTTCTTCATTGAACACTTGGATTTCCTGGAGGTTAGGTAATGGTTCTCAAGTTTGTATTGGGGCGATTTAGGGTATAGTTTTGTGAGCCTCTTCTTGATTTTGTGAATATTTGTGGTCTTCAAATTTTATCTCATATTTGGGTGTGTGCAAGAAGTTGAGGGACATTTTAGATGCAATGGTGGAGTGAAGTCAATCACTCTTAATCCAAAAAAAAAAAATCATCCCAAGCAATCCCGAACCTGCCAAGCCTAGTCCCAACGCTGCCAATAGGCATGCCAACTAGGATAGTAAACCAAATCGTGCCTCCATTTTAGTGAACAAAATCACGTGCACGATTTCCTTCACTAAAATGGAGGCATGATTTGGAAAGCCTTTTTTTTTAAATAGGCCACAACCATCTTTTTCTCCTCACTACGTGGCTATTTTACCAAGGAGGAGCAAATCTCGACTGGGTGAGCGCGATTTTGGGTGTGCCAAATCCCTCCATCTCCACCTTTGGATAAACCTCCTCTTTGTGAGGTATTTAACTCATTTCTTTTCATGTTTTTTTCTCTTTCTTCATCAGTTTATTTGCCCTAGATTGAAAAATTAAACCATATTAAATTAAATTATGGCCAATTGGAAAACAAACCAATGGAATTTCCCAATGGAAACAAGAACCCCGATGTAATTGGCCAATTGAAACCAATTCCCCAAATATAATCATAAAAATTATATAATTTTGATTATTTACCAAAATTCATACCCAAGATTCACATGCCCAATGGAAACCAAAACCCCAATTAACTCATAAAACAAATGAATTTCACTTTTTCCATATGCATATTCACAAGGATCCTTGTGAATCCATACCAAAATCCACAAATATGCAAAGTTTGTCAAGCACATTGCAAGTTTGCATGAGTAATTTACATGCCCAATTTAAGCCAAAACCCCAATTAACTCATAAAAAACAAACAAACTTCACTATTGTGATTCCAAACCAAAATTAACAAATACGCAAAGTTTTTCAATTATGTTGCAAGCTTGCATATACAACTAAAAAAAAATCAAGTAGAATTCATATATTCACCTAAAATACATAAACGAACATGGTAAATCCCTTGCCTCTATTCAAAATATCGAAGTTGCTCTTCCAAGAACATCAATAAACACCTTATAATTTTGATGAAACTTCTTAGAGTTGCTCTTCCAAGAACATCAATAAACACATTATAGTTTTGATGAAACTTCCCAAACCAAGTGTCAAAATAAGGTATCGAAGCTTCCCATGCTTTTAACAAATATTTCGTCTTGAACGAAGGGTACTTTTTTGTTACTTAGGTCAATACAACAAAGTTCAACAATAGACCCTATAAACTTGAAGATACATAGGTAGGTTGATGCATTTGATTAAACATGCCAATAACATACTAGATCATACATGATATTTAATGTGGTGGAACCCTTGCAACCATAAAATACATAAAGTTCTACTAAATAGCCTTTGGAGTCCAAAAAACATCACACTACAACAAATAATTACATATCTAACAAAATCATTGCCTATACTAGGATTTTATTCATCAACAGCACATTATGCTACCTATTCTAGGGTCTAGTTGTTGCCTCTACCTGCAATATGGGAGCTGGTCCTGCAAAGGCAATAATAAGCACCTCACAATTTCGACGAAACTTCATAATCCAAGCCTTAAAATAAGCTAGAGGAGCTTCGGAATCAACATATGCACTCAAGAGACTTTATGTACACATGCATGTACTTAAATATTAGAATTGATACTTGAATTTAGGACATAAATATGAACTGAAAAAATGTTAAATGTTTATTCTTTACTGTAAAATTCAAGATCAATTTTTAAATTTACATGATAGATTTAGTTTATATGTCAATAGTTATACAGTTTTCAGTTCTTAGATATGTCATTATATCATGTGTTTATATTTCTAATGATATTTTATTTGTATTTATGATTCCAGTGGCTACTATGGGTCATAACAATGCGGAGATACTGAGGTTTATTGGCCATTTGAGAGAGATTGGTTCGGCTTGGAGGGGTGGAGATGAGCTCTGCCGCTCCTTGTCAGATTCATTATTGTCTATTGTTGATATGATCGCAAGATTGAATGATGCTTTGTATAGCATTTCATCTTATAGGGATAGGAAAAGGAAACAATATGCTGATGGGTTGAGTTACAACGAGGGAAAAAAGCTAAAAATAACAAAACAAGCCATCTATTCATTGTTTGGACTTCCTGGTATGAATGACATTCCGAAGATCAGTAGGCCACATATTTCTATTGAGTGGTGCACTTTTCCACCCATCAGAGACAATTGGATGGATAGGTGGTACATGGTTTTTGACATTCCCCCTCACAACAATAGGGAAGTACCAATGTACTTCCTCCAAAAATTGTATGCTAAGTTTGTGATGGGGAAACATGTCAACTATTTTGACATGTTGGGCTTCCAGGGAGTTGGTAGGGGGATGCCCCAACACCAACCCCACTCTAGGCATAGAGATGCCAATAATCATATACCGAAACCCCGTGCCGAGCTATTAAGGACAAACATCCCTCCTGCACATGACATGGTTTCCCAGACACAAGATGCATTTTTTACTCTAGCTGAGATGGTGTCTCAACACATGACCACTATTGACCAGAAAGCGCCCTCTTCCTCTACTGGTGTACAACCAACAACTTCTAGTGGTGGAGGGACATCTGTTGGTGGGGATATACTAACATCCCATGCGACTCGTAGTGAGCCACATGTCTGAACATCATGTGGGGGACCCTGTTATGGTCCTGGACCAAGACATGGTACCACTACGATGACTGGTGGTCAGGTAAGGATATTTTTTTATAACTCTGTTATTGTTCAATTCTTAATTGTTCCATACTATATCTAACATATTAAAAGCTTCATAATATATATGCAATATTTACTCTTGCAGGAGATTGATGCCTCTCACATGGGTGGTACTACACCTGGTGTTGTTGTACCCGAGGCCCAAAGAACCACAATTGAGGTAATATTTAAACACTTGTCATTTTGTTATTACATATAATTTTGTTAATGCATGTGTTAGTCTTGATTAATTTATTAAAATGTCCAATATTTACAATTTTTGATGTTGTAGGAACCCCACTTAGAACATGATGCTGGAGACATTAATATCAACGACATAGTTTAAGGTGGAATTTACAACTACTTGAAGAATGTAAGTACATGGGTTATGATTGAATCTTGTTCAAATTATTTAAATTTCTTACTGTACACTCCTTTATAGATCGGTAATGTAAATATAATTTTTAAACTTGTGGATGCTAGACGCATCTAAAGAAGGGAAATAAATTGATGGAAGCGGTCACTCCCACGGTGGAGATATGTCCCAGGAAGGGGTAAGTATATTACAACATGTTTTTTTTTTCAGTACATATTATTCCATCAATTCAAATCCATGTCTAACTATGGTAACATTTTATGAATGCAGACATCATCGCAGATCCTTGCATCATCTCTTTGGTTTGGATCTCCCTGTAGTCCAAACATAGATAAGGGGTGTCACATCCCCAACCCTCAGACCGGCGAAGAGGACGCGATGAACACCAAACAAACAACCAGGAAAATAGCCCCATGAACATAAATAGAGATAAATGCTGAAATTAAGAGCTTAAACATGATGCATAATAGGATGCATAATCCGTCATACAAGAATGCATAATTCATCATTGTACATGCATAGTTACTCAATGCATAATTCTTCAATCATACAACAGAAGAAAACATACATTCCAGCATTCACAGGTTCATCATAATTCATTTGACATCAATATAATTGCAGAGATAAAACAATCAAAAGTACTTGTCTGGTAATGAAGAACTCGTCCCGCAACCAGCTACGTCGCTGCAACGTTCCACCCAACCATAGGCCAGCATGCTCATCAATCTCTCAGCAACACTACCACCCCCGAGCTGGGCATGATTCCTCAAGGAATAAGGGTCAATGCAGGCTCACACATAGCCAAGGTTTGCCAACACACAGCCAAACCCACTCCATAGGGTTCACCAGGTTGTCAAAAGGCTAGGATAGGCTAAATGCCAAGCTGGTGGCCTCAACACCAGTCTTCTCATGCATCTCCAGCCTCTAATCCCACTCACAGCAATCCAAAGACCACCCACTGCATACCGCAGAAAAACAACCCACTCATGGCTCTGTGATGAAGGAAAAGACAACCGGGGACAGTCCCAAACCAAAGATGAAACACAGCTCAAGTCACAAGACAACTCAGATTTGTTCTTGGCCCTAGCGTGGCCAAAACAACTCAATAGCAACCCAAAACCAGGGTAATTCAACAACCCAACCTCATAATGCAAATGATGGCAACAATCCATAGCCCACCATGGATAAGAAACAGAACTCCCAGCATAGCCATCGGAACTCAAACACATACCATAGGAGAAAATGGCTCACTACGAATACACAGTGGCACAAAATGCAATTGGACACCACAGCCAACGAAAATGCAGGGAAGACAACAGTCCCAAAACATAATCAGTGAGCACAACTCACAACATGGAAAAACAACCCCAAACAGTCTATGCATGAGAGAAACTTGCACCAGACCCCAAATGTAACAACATATGCAATCAACAAACGAAAATCACAGCATGAGGAAAGACAGAAGTTCGTCCTGGAAAACTAAGCAGCGGAAAAGACTTACATAGACCACAACACAATCCCTGAGCATAGAATATGGCTCTCTCCATAGGAAAGATCATGGATGATAGTGGCCGAACAGCTCCCAGCTTGCTACATGAGCAACAACAACACCGAATCCACAGTCAGCCCGTGAGGAAATGATACAGCCACATCGTCCGCAATCCGTAAAGGAAAACTACGTGGGTAAACCAGGAAAGCTCCTACGCATGAGGAATGAACATCCAAGGAAAGATACGGTGTCCTAGTGTGAGGATGAACAGACCAAATCCTAAGCCTGTGGATGCACACACTTCCCCTCTGTGTGAGGAAGATGAACAAACAATGGCTATGCATGAGGAGGATGAACAGACACGGCGAGAATTCCTAGAAGTGGAGGGAGTGGAGAGTGAATGCTTCCTCTGCCCCCATGCGATGTGAAGAGGAAGAATCCACTGGTGGAGTGGGCACATGGACAAGGACTGACAGTGCTGCCACAACCACCACTACTCAGCAATAACTACCTCAACTACCCAGAACGAGACATTCAAAAGGTTGAATGAGACAAGGGAAGATGGTAAATCAAAGAAGTCTTTCCCCCCATAGATCAAGGTTTAACATTCCCCACCCCTTATCCTTTGGAATCATGCCTTTTTCATTTTAACGTTGCACTACCATAGCTGGTTATGGTTTATTTTATTTGATATGCATGTTTACATGATGTCGAACTATAATGTGTCGGATAGCATGATATACCATCAGCAACTATCCTTATTGCTGAAACATACACAACCAAATCGATGGCGGGGCTTTTTCCTTTAGCTCCTCACCACGATTAATTACAATATATACATCATGTAAACGGGGTCAAAACCGGGGTGTTACATTCCCCTCCCCCTTGGAATAACACCGTCCTTGGTGTTCCATTACATAGGAGTACATATACAATACATATACAATTGCACATCAAAATTTCAAAATTTTGTAGATCTATCCCATGTTCAATCATCTACTTTGAACATTCACGACCAAGCCCCTTGGCTTCCACGGACTTGTCCTGCTGGTTCTCAGCTTCCAGCTTATCCCAAAGTCTAGGAACTTTGCAGCTATTGCCCTCATCATGTTCCCTCATTGGGCAGTCCCAGCGTAAATGATGTCCTCCGCATTCCCAGCATTTCACTGGCTACTTCATCTTTACCTGCTCAATTTCCTTTGAGTCTTCATGCCTGGACCGCTTCTTATCGGGTCACTTGGATGAATGTCCCATCACTGATCCACCTTCCTTTCCCTTTCCAATTGCTCCCAGAAGGATTTTCACCTCCCTTTGCAAACCAATAGAGTCTTGCAAAATATGGTGGTTCATTTCACTCTGCCTTCTTTGTATCTTGAGCATCTCCCCAAGGTTTTCTTGGGTCTTGGAAATCATTTGAAGGAGACTTCCAGCCAAGTCCAGCAACTTTTGATCTGCTGCCATGATCAATGTGCACCACCTGGTTTCACTTTTCTCACCTGTGAAATGCACCATTGAAATTCTATTAGAACAAGCATAACATAGACATTAAAATCAATCAGTTAATTACCCAATTGGCATGACAGTCCAAGCCTCATCAAGGAGACTTTCATAGTTTTCATGCCTTCCCAACAGGCACATGAGCTCATTCATGTCCATTCTTGGCAAGGAATTAACTGCTCCAGCATTCACAATTTACTTTCAGCAAAACACACATTCCATTTTCAGTTATACATGCATTCAACCATCTTTCATTTTCACAATGCATAAATATATATGTATATATATAATCAAAAGGCAGGAGAGAGCAGCAAGAGTTTTTCCCTTCTTTTTTTTGTTCCATCCTGGAACTCACACCACTGCGGTGGATTTTCATGCTCTCAGCCTCTTTCACTTTACCGTGAATGCTAGACCAATCCCTCTTGGTCATGACACTTAGTGTCTTCGGTCCATTCTAGACCTCTAAACCATGGAGTCTCTCCACATGGTTTGTCTCAACTACTAGGAAGCTCATGGTATCACTAGCACCTTTTTCATTGCTGCTCATTCTGAGCTTTCCAAGACAGTCACATGTCCACATGCACCCCTAGGGTGTTCTCATAGTCCTTGCTTCTAGGGATACCTATATCCAAACATTGAATAGATTCACATGTTTAGTTTATTCTCATCGGTTTTATCTCTTAGAACAAGAGCTTAAAACATCATAACCAAATCATATACACATGTATATTCATAAGCAAAATAATCCAATACTTATCTGTATTGTGCATTTCCTCGTTCGTCCACAGGATCCTGCTTCGCTTTGCAAGCCTTGTGATCTCCTGTGGACTTAGATGTTAGGTCAGCACGTAGGCTACCCCACAACATCAAATAATTAATGCCCAGCTAGTACATCCTTATGTCAACTGGGTTTGGAACTTTACCATAACCATTTCCAGGTCTAGGATCTACTATGGATCCCCAAGCATATCACAAACCAACCTACACTTATACCAGCACACACTTATATCAACAATAACCCTTACTCTGCAACCCCTCATAACAACCATTTACCCTTTTACCTGCCAACACAAGTAATACAAGCAATACAAGCAAACTCATCAGCGTTATTGCTCTAAAATGACAGTCGTATTTCATATCATTCACTATCGAGTATTGAGACACCAGGAGTGCACCCACTCCCTAGAGTGTAATCAATATTGAAAACCCTTTCATGACTCCACATCAGAAAAGTGTGCACCCCTTTATCGGTGTGTGCCATGTAGGCCCTATTCATACTCAAGCAATCAGTCATAATGGATATTAAATCAAAACATGTTCTGCATATGGAATTTTTAACAATTAAACATTCATATTCTTAGCAAGGGTCACATAACACTTATCCATTTTCCGACGTAGTATGCCTTCATTAAGGAGGAATGGAGGCTCCTTCCTTGAGTTAATAGTCCCTCAGTTTGCCATCCCAAATCCTTTTTACATTTCATATCCACACATGTCTTACCGACATAATTTATACCATCTCACTCATGTTACTACTAAACATGCAGTGCAGATGAGACATTTCCAAAATTTCCAATGGCGTTTCACCCGAAACCCATTTCCAAGTGAAAACCTTCCCATGAAGTTTGGCTCTTGCAGGCCATCACAGATGATCTTCCTGCTGTGTGTATCCCTGACACATTCATCAAATAGCCAAATAGTCAATCATTATCTGATAATATAATCCAAATTGATTGTTCCATAACCAAGCAATGACATTAGTAATCAAATTCTTTAGGAATTTGCAATTCTATCTACTACAGAAATTGACTTGCTCAATTGTGGGTTTCTTATAAGCAGCACTACTATTCCCATTATAATTTTATGGTTACTAGCATAACATGAATACCCACTTACCATGCATCCTCCTGACACAATCTTATACAAGCCAACAGTGATTAGTAGTCATCAGCAATTTCTTAAATCCAAAATTCACAATTCAAATTTAACCACCCATTATGCACATCAACTATTCTCACAACCATGAGACTCTTCTCATAAGGTTTAGCTCTTTCACATGGTAGATTCTGGCATTGGTTAGGGTCTTACCTCTCATTGCCATGCTCAAAATAATCTACCTGAAACCTGAGCTTCAATCATCCAACACAATCTTATGAAAGCCAATAGTGACTAGCAGTTGTCAGCAATTTCTTAAATCCTAAATTGACAATTCGAATTTTAACAACCTATTATGCATACCATATGGTAGATTTTGGCATTGGTCAGGGTCTTACCTCTCATCACCATGTTTGAAATAATCTACCTGAAACATGAGCTTCAATCAACCAAACACTTGGTAAGTCTGGATGCATATAGCCTTTTCATTGCTACAACCATCACCGAAGCATTTTCAGAATTTATAAAATTCAAATACTTCCCACTGTTAGTCACATCAATATTATCAAAGCTCATTTACTTCATGCAATCATTATCATATTAACATTTACAAGGCATAGTCACATCATTCATACAATTAAATGAAATGTATAGATACCGTTACTTCACAAGTGTATCATTCATACCACCTTGCTCTTCAATAGAGCATTTCTGGAAGCCAATTGGTCATGACTATCCTGCATTCATAACAACCTTTGAAATGGTCCCTGAATTGTCACCAATTCATCATTTCAGTCATTAGTCATTCATAATATCACATGCACTCATCTTAATGCATTCATGCAATGCATCACAACATTTGCACCTTTGCCTACTTTCCTTGGGCTACTAAGCACAGCCAATATATACAGGCATGATACCTTTCTATATTCAAACATCCATATGGTATTAGGTCTCTTACCTTTACCACTCCACGGAATTTGTCATAATCAAACTCTTACCTGCATGGGTCCTACTTACACCCTTGACATGACCAATTTGGTTGGTCTTTTGCAAGAGATTGCAGAATTTGCTCGCCAACTTTTGTTATGGACTTGTTTCCTTATCCCTTTCTTTATAGGGTTGTTGGTCACATTCATCAGCATCGGCAACATATTCAGCTAGGTCCATGTTGTTGTTGGTTTTTTCACTAATTCCAACATCAAAGCAATGATTATCATTAGTGGTTCATACAAAACATATCCTCATACATTTCAAGCATAAAACATAGGAAATGTAGTTATAATTAGCAAGATAGGGTTTTAAGGAAACTTCCCCTTTCAAGTCTTTCATCCTTTCATGGAACTCCTCTTCCACATAGAAGCTGATTAGCCTTCATAGTCCTTGTCACCTCTGGGCATGCAATTGTCCAGATTTGTCCATTTGATAGCAGTGGCCATCATTAGCACTTTGCTGCTTCATGCTCAGATTCTAGTGACTTACCAACCTCATCCCCTAGAAATGGTTTTTTCGTTGAGATGTTCATTTTTTACATATTTGATTAGTACTTTATCATTCATGTACATGTTGATAATTCTTGAGATAATTGACATATTTTTTTTATTCACAGAGAAGCATGGCAATGAGGCTCACTGCAAGGTGGAGCACATCAGAGGCACCTACACCCTTGACACCACAAGCACCTATACCCCCAATGGATGCAGTGAGTCTTTGTTTTATTTACAATTGAGTCATATTTTAAATTTTCAAACTTTTTTATTGATGGGAAATACTAGTTCAGTTACCTGATCAAGAAATATTGTCATTGATTTGTAGTCGCCAAAGATGCACAATGGCCGTATACAGAGCTGAAGAGCATTAGGGTCCAATAAAAACAAGAGAAAGTTAGAATTTTGATGTGTCCAAGACAAATATGTATTTTTATGTACAATCCGGAGTTAGAGTATAGGGGTGTGGTCTAGGACAGATGTACTTTTGTTTGCACATGTACATCAAATATGTTTTTGATACATGTACATTGACAGGCCATAGATAGGCCTTATACTTTTGTATTATAACTTTCATGGTATAAAAAATATTTCATCTCAAGGCTCTTGAGATATTCATGGTTCAGTCTTTTAAGTGTGATTATACATGTGTGGTGAAGAATGTTTCTATGTGTAATGTTCCCAATTTTTTATAGATTTTACGATTGTATGGAGATATTAGTTATAAATTTGAGGACAATGCACAATTACAATAAATTACGTAATGACAAAAATGTACATTTTAATTGTTTTTTACCACGATCCAATTGCATATACAATGTTATATTAACAATGTCAAAATGTATTCAAAAAGACGGAGCATAGGTCTAATACACATTTAAGCACCCAGCACAACTAAGCAACTGATCCAACTTGGTGGAATAGAAAAGCACCTTTCCCACATAACATCCTAACAAACATTTAAAGGATGCACGAAGTTGACACACTTAAATGATGCACCAGTGTGGTCTACATAAATAAAATTATTTTTTGGCATGATGTCTTTCATCTAACAAATACATGGGATACACATCAAACCTAAAAGTATCCAATTATTATAAGGTTGATTCAAAATAATGGTTATGACTATATCCTACACATTATGTATGTCCTGCACATTATTTTATCATTTTGTTAATGTACATGGCATTTTCGAAGCATTCGTATTGTGAATATATATATTTTTTGTAATAATGGCGTAATAGAATGGACACTTGTTTCTAAACATAAATGTGTTCCATTACATGGTTATTGACGTAATAAAATTGTCTCCTCCTGCATTTCATCATACAAATGATCACATATCTTATATGAGGGGAAGATCTACAATCACCTTCAAGCTGACCTTTATGTGCAAAACTTTCACATTCACTTACTGAGCAAAACCCTAGTTTCCAAAATTGACAAACAAAATGATCCCTTGTCCATGGACCTAGAGTAGAGGGCCACTCTAGCACTATCATGATGTACTGAATCCAACGAAGATGACGGTTCATCGATTCGAGCAATGGTCATCAATCTATGGAACATTGAATCCCACCTCCCACAGGCTTTTAAGGACACCCGTTGAATCCCTAACTGGGGCATAGAGTGGAAACCGTGCATCAAAAAAGGCTTTCAGTGGGTTGTACAAGCGTGTATAGGTAGGTTCCATGTCGAAACACTAGCCACATGTTCATGGTTAAGGAATTTTCAAAGCCAACCCATATGTGCAAAAATTTGACATTCACTTACATAGCAAAACCCTAGTTTCCAAAATTGACCAAAATAATGGTCTCTTCTCCATGAAATCAGATTAAAGGGCCCCCTTAGTACTATCTCGATGTTCAAAATCCAACGGAGTGGAAGTTTTGTCGATCCGAGCAACGGTCATGATTCTATGGCATGTTGAATCCCACCTCCTCCAGACTTTCAGGGACACCTGTTGAATCCCTACTCGGGGCATAGAATGGCAACTGTGCATCAAAAAGGACTTTTGATGGTTTTTGCAATCTTGTTTAGGCATGTATTATGTGGGAACGGTAGCCACACCTTCACAGTCGAGTAATATGCGAATTTGACCCCTATGTGAAAAAATTTCACATTCACTTACTGAGAAAAACCCTAGTTTCCAAAATTGACCAAAATAATGGTCTCTTCTCCATGGAACTAAACTAGAGGGCCACCCTAGCACTATCCCGATGTCCTACATCCAACGGAGCCAATGGTTTGTCAATCCGAGAAATGGTCATGATTCTGTGGCACGTTGAATCCCACCTCCTACATGCTTTCACAGACACCTGTTGAATCCCTACCCGGGGCATAGAATGGAAATCGTGCATAAATAAGGGCTCCTAGTGGGTCGTACAAGTGTGTTTAGGAATTTTTTATGTGGGAATGCTAGCCACACCATCACGGTTGAGCAATATGTGAATTTCACCCCCATGTGCAAAAATTTCACATTCACTTACTCAGCAAAACCCTAGTTTCCAAAATTGACCAAAATAATGGTCTCTTCTCCTCAGAACTAGATTAGAGGGCCACCCTAGCACTATCCCAATGTCTTGAATCCAACAGAGCCAATGTTTCATCAATCCGAGGAATGGTAATTATTATGTGGCACGTTGAATCCGACCTCCTACAGGCTTTCAGGGACACCTATTGAATCCCTACCTGGGGCGTAGAATGGAAACCATGCATAAAAAAGGGTTTTCGGTGGGTCTTACAAGCATGTTTAGGCACCTATTATGTGGGAACACTAGCCACACCTTCATGGTCGAGAAATATGCGAATTTGACCCCCATGTGCAAAAATTTGACATTCACTTACTAAGCAAAACCCTAGTTTCCAAAATTGACCAAAATAATGGTCTCTTCTCCATGGAACCAGATTAGAGGGCCAACCTAGCACTATTTCGATGTTCTGAATCCAATGGAATCAATGGTTTGTCAATCTGAGCAACGGTCATGATTTTGTGGCACGTTGAATCCCACCTCCTATAGGCTTTCACGAACACCTGTTGAATCCCTCCCTAGGGCATAGAATGGAAACCGTGCATAAAAAAGGGCTTTCAGTGGATCGTACAAGCGTGTTTAGGAACCTGTTATGTGGGAACACTAGCCACACCTTCATAGTCACGCAATACGCGAATTTTACCCCCATGTGCAAAAATTTCACATTCACTTACTGAGCAAAACCCTAGTTTCCAAAATTGACCAAAATAATGGTCTCTTATCCATGGAACCAGATTAGAGGGCCACCCTAGCACTATCCCGATGTCCAAAATCCAATGGATTCAATGGTTTGTTGATCCAAGAAACAGTCATGATTCTATGGCACAATGCATCCCACCTCCTACAGGCTTTTAGGGACACTTGTTGAATCCCTACCTGGGGTATAGAATGGAAACCGTGCATGAAAAAACTATTATATTTAAAGGTTTCAATGATCTCAGTACATGCACACTAAATTCAACTTCGTGAATCAACATGATTTGAAGCATAAGTCCATCATATTTGAAAAAGTTGAGTTGGAAATTAGATTGATTCTTAATTGAGTTATGACAATAAGATAAGATTAGGGTTAGGATTAGGGTTTCCTAGGTAGGGTTATGGTTATGGGCCATGCATGTTAAACAATAAACCGTATTTAGGGATAGGGTTTTCTAAGTTTGTCCTTTGTTTGCATGAAATGCATTCTCCAGATTTGGCCAAAATCTCTTATTATCTTTTATTATCTTTTAAGTAGAAATTCCAACAGTACTATGCACTACCCCTTTGGCAATGGAGATGAGGGTATAAGAGGTGAGCTGTCAAGAAGGAAATTATACAAGACTTAAAACATAATTTTATCATTTCAACATCTTGTTTCCATCATCCTAGTTGTATATATCGGCTGAAAATATTGACAATATTACCTACTTGAAAAATTAGGGTTTTAGTCCTATAAGAGAGCCTACAAAGACCTTTGATAGGTATGACCTACAGAGGTGCATGTATGTATTCTAATTTTATGTATATCATGTGAATGAGATCTTGAAATTTTCATATGATTGATATATATGGTTTATTGATCATACATAAAATTTGGCACGTTCATTAACTTGAAATACAAGAGAATTTTTGGCATATTTATAAACAACATTATGGAAATTTTTTCATATAAAGAACAAAAAATTGGCATATTCATAAGAAACATACATGGGAAAATTAAAATTATGATGCATACCTCATCATGCTAGATCCCACCTAATATCATACAACCAAGGCCTTCGGATCATCTCTTTTAATGATGGTCTCCATTAGTCTCTCGTGCTATGTATCTAGTAAGAAGTAGCGTACAAGAACACAAAATTGACATATTCATAAGAAACATAGATGGGAAAATTAAAATTATGATACATACCTCATCATGTTAGATCCCACCTAATATCACACAACCAAGGCCTCCAGATCATCTATTATAATGATGGTCTCCATTAGTCTCTCGTGCTATGTATCCAGTAAGAAGTAGCGTAAAAGAACACAAAATTGACATATTCATAAGAAACATACATGGGAAAATTTCAATTATGATACATACCTCATTATTCTAGATCCCACCTATTATCATACAAACAAGCCCTCTGGATCATCTCTTATAATTATGGTCTCCATTAGTCTCTCGTGCTCTATATCCAGTAAGAAATAGCATACCTTCAATGAATTATGACTAGGCATTGTTTGTACCTGGAGGTTTGTACCAATGATTAAGTTGTTAAAGTGATACACACTTGGACCTGGTTTGTAATCCCTGTAAACATATCCACCTTTCTTTCTTGCATTGTTGTCATGTGTAAGATATTCACCTTTCACAACAATAGACCCAATCAGGAAGTGGTTGTTTTCATCATCAGTCATGGACATAATGAGGGTTTGCTTTCCCTCTATACAACGTGCCAACCAGTAATCACCACCCCATTCACTATCTTTTGAGGAAACCACTGCGTATATGTGTCCTGCATAGTATGATTTTAGGTATATGATCAAATATTTTTCGTGTGATACAAGGCCATTAATGTGATTTTCAGGACTACGTAAATTTTACAAAAAAATGTTAAGGAAATGCATCATACCAAGTTGTACAAGGTCTGATACATGATCAAAATCTATAGAAATAGACGATTGGTCTTCTTCCAATGGAGTTAACTCAACAATTTCATGCTGATCAAGTGGAAGTGATATGTGATCCCATCCATCAACCCAATCCAATGATTCGCACACATCCCATTCACCATCACAACAAGGCAGGCAAAAACAAGCGATTATTTTGGTCCAAATTTCAAATACTGGGTTATTAGAGCTTCGAACCGAATGAAAGCCATGAGTCCTAGGAATAGGCTTGCATTCCCATGCATTTGAATGATCTATGTCTAACACCTCCCAAAAAAATATCTCCACGTGTCTCTTTCTTGTGGATTCTACTCGCATAGCTGATTCCTCTCCCATTACTAACGTGCACCACCTGACTATAGATTGAGCATTTCGAATAGTAGATATTGTAGATAATTTTAATTCGTCTCTTTGTAGGGCTATTTTGGCAGATGCTCTGGCTCCATCATGCTCTCCTTTACCATGCCTAGTCTCAAAATAGTTCCACATATGTGGAACTTTGTATTTTTTACGCAATGAAGACAGCCATTGAAATATGCGTGCATTTTTTAACTAACCAGCACATCCATCAAACCAAATCCAGTGTTGATCCATCTGTATGTTCCTGCCCTTCAAATGATCATAGAACATGATTAAGCAATGACATACATAGTGGAAGTCATGGCACCTATCATCACTTATGTAGAAGTGATATTCCTTTAGAATTTCTCTTTGCTCTTCACTACTATTTGGGCCATGCCTTTACATGATATGCACCATCAAGGAAACCTGCTCAGAGTGATAATACTGACTTTGGATCTCATTTTGAGGTTGCAAAGTGGATTTCTCGGCAAAATCAACAACTGAATGTATAGTACCATGAGGAAATGTATCTCTACATATTCTAAACTTCTCATCCTACCATCATGCCAAGTCGACATGTTGAACATATTGACGTGTCTTTTCAATAAATTCCTTAACGAAGACACTAACTTGTACCTATTGACACAAAATGATCTCAATATCAGGTTTTTTTGTATAGAATGAAATGCAACCATTCAAACATAAATTTATAGATAAATGCATGTACCTAAGATGTCACCAATTCTATTTTTTTGCTTTCTTTCCCTGGGACTATTTCATAGCTGATATATTTGAAAATTTTCATGTCTGTAACCATATTCCCAAATTCATTGTCTCCAGTCTCATGCATACATTGGCTCAATAATGCCATTCCAGCACAGTTGGAGCAAGTTCCATCCAAACAAGATTTTGCATAGTAAGTTTGCCCCTCAAGCCTATCGCACATGATACTATGAATGAATTTTCTTGATGAGGTCAATGGTATTGTCAAGGAGCAATCCTGAACATGGTTAGTATGCAACACATGACAAATGTAAAAAAATGTTTCATAGTAATATTCATATTCTACATGGTATCTATAACAACAAGTGTTACGAAGAGTATTTATTCTAACATACCAGGGCTTACATTTCTCAAAATATCTTTGCCCCAAATTCAATTGTCAATGTTCATTCCTAAATTTCTCATATAGTTCCGTCTGTGTTATATCAAGAATATTATTAATATGTGGTTCATGGTCTTTTGAACCCCTTCTCAGTTTTAGTACATCCTTCCAGTTTGAAGAAGGCCTTGTGTGATCATGCCAAAAACTCTGCACTAGTCCCTTTACTGCATCAACTAGCTTCATGTCACGACATGGCAACCGACCAATAAAGGCCCAAAAATCTGTCCGGGCGTTTGTGTCAAGATGTTCTCTTCTAATAGAATAACTATGGAGTGTTTTTACATTCAAATTAACTAGTTTAGATGTAGGATTGAGAAAACGAAGGACCCTGGTGTTCTTATTTACAATTGCTTGTGACAACACACGACGAGCCGCATTGCAGTCCTTTGACCGTGTGTTCTTACCAATTTTACCAAAGGCATCTACTAAGCTTTTAACTATATGAGAACTTGGTCTAGAAGGCTTTATCTGTAACGATTTCCTAACAATATTCATGCCCCTAGATTTTAACAATGAAAAAAATAAACTACATTTATCTCCATCACATTTAGAAACAAAATATTTATTTAGTATCTATTGAGTTTGATAAGCAATACTACGTTTAGATAGTGTACATTCGATGGAATTGAGGAGTCTTTCATCAAATTGTATACGCTTCGGAGTTCTTCGACATGTTCTTTCTAATGGAGGTAAGGGGGTTGGATTTCTATCCTCTAGTGCATCAACAATACGCTCTAGTGTTTCAGTAGCAACTTGTTGTCCTTCATTCTCTTCCTGGTAGTTGGATGGTGGAATTCCAACATCCTCATTGATGGTCGGAATAATATTTTCTTCTTCAACAGTAGGCTCCATGTCCAAGGCCTCTTCAACAGTAGGCTACATGTACAATGCCTCTTCATGAGCTTCATCTTGAGATGGTAACTTATCACTTTGACTTGATGTGGGATTTGAAACATCCCCTAATGAGCACCTATGTTTTGCTTCTTGAATACTTCCATGGGGTGCTTATTCAACAACTATTGTGGAAATTGAAGGTCCCTCTAGTGAATGCTTCCTTTTTTCTTGTGCTAGATTAATAGGATGAACCATTGTATCCTCTATAATTGGATTTGGATTAGTTTCCAAATAAAGCCTTCGATTCATCATGTCTATTCTTTTCTTTTCTTTCTCTTCTTCGATGACTTCTTGAGGTCTCTTCTTCCATGCTGATTTTCTTCTTCAGCTACGTACATTCCCCATCACCACAATGATCAATGTCAATATAGTTTGTTTTTGTTTCTCCTCAATTACAAGCTTTGAAACCTTTAACTTCCTTTATAACTATTGATCCTTCAAGGTGCTTTAATCTTCCTTCTCAATTGTTCATATTTTGCATCAAAACAATAATGAATGAAAAAATTTACCTTTGGTTCTCTTGAATAATAAGCAAATGAAAGTTAAATCATAAATTGTTTCTCAAGCTGATTTTCTTATACAATTGTATATATCCACCATCACCATGAAATGACATTGAAGCTTGATATCTTATCCTGTGTGCTCCTCAACCATGAAATATATCCTCAATGTTGCACCTCCATAACAAAAACACTGATGGAGAATGTGTAAATTGTGAGTATTTTCATAGGCGGGCTCATGCTCTTGAAAAAAAACGCGCGGTAATGGTATAAATTCATAAAAACAGAGTGAAGTTGCTCATGGACAAAAACAATTCATTGTTTTTACAGTCCCAAAATGCGCATGCATTATATTGACTAAAAACACATACAGGATTTGTTTAAGTATAAAGTGCATGCGATATGGTTAAGCACAATTAATAGAGTGGGTGCAAGGCTAGGGCAACGAATAAGATCATATCTTCCCAAATGTTTTCTATGGCTAGCAACAAAACAAATTTTTTTAGTGTTCCCTTCTTTTCATGCATATAAATGTTTCTCTCTATAGCCCAATAATCCCTACATATCCCTATCTCTTTCTAAATAAACCTGCCTCATTCTCTCTGCATCCCTCCCTATATGTTCTTTTTTCTCCCTTATTCCATCCCTCCATACTGATGGTGATGAAGACGGTGATGATTATCATGATGGTGATGAGGATGATGATGATAATGATGACGATGGTGGTGATGATGATGTTCATGATGTTTATGGTGATGATGATGTTTATGTTGATGATGATGATGATGATGAAGGTGATGATGATGAGGAGGAGGAAGGTGATATTGATGTTCATGATGTTGATGGTGGTGATGATGTTGATGTTGATCATGACAATGGTGATGATGATGTTGATGATGTTGATGTTGATGGTGATGATGGTGATGAAGATGATGATGCTGACGAAGATGGAGATGATGATGAACATGATGATCATGTTTGTTTTGATGATGATGATGGATGATCAATGATCATGGTGATGATGATGTTTATGATGAGGATGAGGATGGTGATGATGGTGATGATGATGATGATGAAGATGTTTATGATAATGATGAGGAGGAGGATGAGGATGAGGATGATGATGAGGAGTATGAGGATGGTGATGATGATGATGATGATGATGATGATGACGTTGATGATGATGAGGAGGAGGGGGACGATGTTGTTGATGATGATGATGACGACGACGGTGATGATGATGATGATGATGATGATGACGAAGCTGGTGATGATGATGTTCATGATGTTGATGGTGATGATGATGATGATTTTGATGATGTTGATGATGATGATGATGTTGATGATGATTTTGATGATGATGATGATGATGATGATGACGATGGTGATGATGATCATGGTGATGTTGATGATGATGATACATGATCAATGATCATGGTGATGATGAGGATGAGGATGGTGATGATGATTGATGACCAATGATCATGGTGATAATGGTGATGATGACGATGAACATGATAGTGAGGATGTTGATGGTGATGATGATGATGAAGGTGATGATGATGATGATGAGGCCGATGATGATGATGATGATGATGAAGATGATGATGATGATGGTGATGATGGTGATGGTGATGATGATGATGAGGAGGAGGATGACGATGAGGATGATGATGAGGATGAGGATAGTGATGATGGTGATGATGATGATGACGAGGAGGATGAGGATGCTGACGATGGTGATGATGATGGCGATGATGATGATGATGATGATGATGACGATGATGTTGATGATGAGGAGGAGGATGGGGATGATGATGATGACAACGGTGATGATGATGTTCATGATGTTGATGGTGATGATGATGACGAAGATGAGGAGGAGGAGGAGGATGATGAGGATGATGAGGATGATGACGATGATGTTGATGATGACGACGCTGGTGATGATGATGTTCATGATGTTGATGGTGATGATGATGATCATGTTGATGATTATGATGAAGGTAATGATGATGATGATAATGATGAGGATGATGATGATGATGATGATGATGACGATGATGATGACGCTAGTGATGATGACGTTGATTGCGATGTCGATGATGTTTATAAAGATGTTGATGATGATGATCATGGTGATGTTGATGATGATGATCGATGATCAATGATCATGGTGATGATGAGGATAAGGATGGTGATGATGATCGATGACTGATGATCATGGTGATGATGATGATCATGTTGATGATGATGAGGAGGAAGAGGAGGAGGAGGAGGATGATGAAGATGATGATGATGGTGGTGATGATGATGTTGATGATGATGATGATGATGGTGACGATGATGTTCATGATGATGATGATGATGATGAGGAAGGCGATGTTGATGATGAGGATGAGGATGGTGATGATGATCGATGATCAATGATCATGGTGATGATGAGGATGAGGATGGTGATGATGACTGATGACCAATGGTCACGGTGATGATGATCGATGACCAATGATCATGCTGATGATGGGGATGAGAATGGTTATGATGATGATGATGAAGGTGATGATGAGGATGAGGATGATGATGATGAGGATGATGATGTTGATGTTGATGATGATGATGATGATGGTGATGATGATGTTCATGATGTTGATGGTGATGATGATGATCATGTTGATGATAATGATGATGAGGAGGAGGAGGATGATGATGATGATGATGATGAAGATGATGATGATGACGACGATGGTGATGATGATGTTGATCATGATGATGAAAACGGTGATGATGATGTTCATGATGATGATGATGATGATGAGGAAGGTGATGCTGATGATGAGGATGAGGATGGTGATGATGATCAATGATCAATGATCATGGTGATGATGAGGATGAGGATGGTGATGATGACCGATGACCAATGATCATGGTGATGATGAGGATGAGGATGGTGATGATGGTGATGATGAAGGTGATGAGGAGGAGGAGGAGGATGATGATGATGATGATGATGATGATGATGATGATGTTGATGTTGATGATGATGACGACGATGGTGATGATGATGTTCAATAGGCTCTACAAACATCAAGATAGATAGGGAGGTTGATGTGTTTTATAACATGCCAATCACATACTATAATACATGATAGAATTGAGTGAAAACCTTGCAACCATAAAAGCCACTATACACAAATATGCAAACTCTCTCATGGGTAGATAGAAAGTGTGCATACAACTAAAATAACATCAATTAGAATCCACACATGAGCCAAATTACATATAAACAAATATGCTAAATGGACCATGGAGTCCAAAAAAATCCAGGCTACAACAAATAGTTACATGTTTCTCAAAATCCTTGCCTATATTGGGATTTTACTCAGCCATAACACCTTCTACAACCTCTTATATGCTCTATCCCTTTCCTCTACCTTCAATATGGGAGTTGGTCCTCCAAGGGAATTAGTCAACACCTCACAATTTTGATGAAACTTCATAATACAAGCCTTAAAATAACCTAGAGGAGATTCCGAGTCAATATATGGACATAGGAAATTTAATGTATGCATCTGGAAATTGGAATTAATACAAATTTACGACATAAATTTAAGATGAAAAAAAGTTAAATGTTTCATCTTTAGTGTAAAATTCAAGATCAATTTTTAAATTTAAACTATAAGTAGTTTATGTTGTTATTAGTCTTACATTAGTTTTACAATTTTCATTACTTAGAGATGTCATTATATCGTGTGTTTATTTTTATAATGATATTTCTTTTTTTATTTATGATTGCACTTGCTACTAAGGACCGGAATGGAGAGACTTTGAGAGTTATTGGTCATTTGAGAGAAATCAGTTCTCCTTGGAGGGCTGGAGATGAATCTCAGGGCTCCTTGTCGGCATCATTGCTTACCATAGTGGGTACCATGATCACATTAAATGATTATTTGTATAGCATAGCATCGTACATGGAGACAAAAATACAAGAATATGTTGATGGATTGAGATAAAATGAGATTTAGATGCTCAAAATAAAAATAAAAAAGAGCATATATATACACTATTTAGAGTTCCTGAGATAGATGACATTCCGCAGAGAAGTAGACCACATATTTCCATTGACCACATCTTTCCATTGAGTAGTGCATCTATTAACCAACTGGAGACCATTGGATGGACATATGGTACATGGTTTTTGATATTCCCTCACACACTAACACGAAAATTTCACTGTACTTCCTCCATAAACTTTATATAGAGTTTTTGATGGGATAACATGTCAACTATTTTGACATTTTGGGGTTCTAGGGATCTAGTAGGGGGATGCCCCAAAATCGACCCAATACTAGGCATAGAGATGTTGATCGACATATTCCACCACCACTTATCCAAATACTGAGGAAACACATCCCTCTTGCACATGATGTGATTACCCAAACACATCAGACATTTCTTATGCTAGCTTAGACGATTTATAGACGCACCACAACTATCAACCAAGCAAGGTCCTCTTCCTCTAGAGGGGTGCAACCAATGGTAGAGGACCATTTATAGGTAGGGATAGACCAACATCACATGTTCCCTGGATCGAGCCACACATGTGCATAATGTGTGGTCAATCCTGTTATGGTCATGGACCAACACATGGTACCTCTATGTCGACTAGTGGTCAAGTAAGGACATTGTAAAAACTCTATTTTTGTTTAATTTATTTTTTCCATATTGTACACATATTAAAAGTTTCTTAATATATGTAATTTTTAAACTTGTAGGACTATGATTCCTCTAAGGGGTGTGGTAGTGTACTAGGTGGTGTTGTATCCGAGGCTCAAAAAACCAACACCAAGGTAATATCTCAACATGTATCATTTTTTTAATACATATCATTTTGTTAATACATGTGTTAGTTAATCAATTTGTTAAATGGTCTAATATTTACAATTTTTGAAGCTGCATGAACCACATTTTAAATAAGATGTGGAGGACATTTCTTGGCTCAAACCCTCTTGGATCCAGCTCCAGCCCCTCCTTGGCACACAAGCAAACCCAATATATTGGCTTGAAAGAGCAAGGCTCAGTCAGTAGCAACAACAATGGAGATGCACTCTCACCAGAGATATCTTTCTATGGACTACCAAAACACGGTTTCTGCATTTGGGTGATAGAATTCGGGTCCCTTGGTCTTCTACCAAGGTGCTCGATAGAAGCTAATAGGTAGGGTGTTTCTAGTTATTACATATATTTAAGCTACACTACAGCTGACCCTTAGACAAGTATTATAAAAATAACCCAATGCACAAGAGGCGCATTCAATAATAACAGTGCAACAAATACATATAAACTCATTAATAAGTAAATTCGTAAACACATAATCACACT
Organism: Pseudotsuga menziesii; assembly: GCA_001517045.1. Lineage (NCBI taxonomy): Eukaryota > Viridiplantae > Streptophyta > Pinopsida > Pinales > Pinaceae > Pseudotsuga > Pseudotsuga menziesii. The sequence goes on along the minus strand of LPNX011002867.1, from coordinate 139,941 downwards.
AACAAGTATATACACTCAATAACATTCATCAATCACACATTTGACATAGGATCTAACCTGGAAACCAATATAAAAAAAACCACAAAGGCACTCTTCATCTAGCATGAGAAATCTAAGTAACCTTTGGCCTGCACACTAAGTTTCAAAAACTGTACTAGATCTCGCATTCTTGTATATACAGAATTCTTCCTCCTCTCATTCTCTTTGGCATTATATCACTATTCTTTATCTACTTGAATCTACTAATGATCTGCATACATCCTTGACTGACTCACTCTCTTCTACACTCATGCACACTCAACTACAGGTTCTTCAACTCTTGCCTAGAATTTCAACAAACTAACAGACAATACAATGAAACTTTCACTAAATGACGAGATGTTACAGAGACTAACATGACTAGACCCTTCGAAGGCTAACATTCATACATATTGGGTTTATTTTTTATAAATTCTTACAAGTAGCTTTCAGCTAAATTCATATAGTTATCCAACAAGATTCCTCTCCTATTTTATCGACACATGATAGTAGGCACTAATGACATGAATTACAAATATGCTTTCATATATGTAGCTTCCGTTGAATCTATCGATGTTTGTACCCATGAACTTTTTGAACTATCGCTTTCTAGCCAATGCATCGCAGCACTTCTTATGACATGGTTAGCTCCGTCAGATCCTTTCCTTCTTCTTTTGTTTCTCTTTCCTCATAGCCTCTCTTTTGTTGCGAACTCTCCTCTTCTCCTCTCATAGCATCCTCTTCCGCTACTTCTTTCCTTATATCTTTCTTCTTTGTCTTCCTCTATTCTTCTTTTGTCACATCTTCCCTTCTTGTTACTTCTACCTTTTATTCCTTCCTTCTGCGTGTTCTTATGTCACAACTCTTGTTCCTTCTCTCCTTCTTTTGTTATTCCTTCTTTATTTTTGTCTCATATCCTTTTACTTCCTCCAACTTGACTCTTTTTCATCCTTGGAAATAATTCTAAATGAATTCTACCTATCTTTCCCTAGCCCCAACACACCCCCAAAACTCACATGCGGCTCATCCCAAGCCACACAAGGCTATTGTTCCATATATTTACTTGTGCTCACATGACCTTGAAAGTATTGCAATATTTTCACTACTTTCATTGTCTTGTGTCACATGTCTTCCTCTACCTTCTACAAATTTTCAACAAGGTCGAAAATGATGTGTTTAGATGGTACATGCCTTGCTTCTTGTACTCGTCATCGTAATCTATGATATACAAGTTGAATAATATCAGAAACTCTTTAACTTCATCCTTCATCTCTTCACCTTTATTTTCCTATTGTTTTTGTTTCATATGCAACACCATCAGTTGTTGCCGCAATTTATTCATTTATGCCCCCTTAGACATCTTTTGTGCTAAGGGTAACTATTTCATATCAATCTTCAACCGAGTTACTTATCTCTTAGTTGTAGGCAACTTCTCTATGAATTTATCTAGTTTGACGTCTTCAATTAAATCTTCTCAAGCCTGAGAGACTTGGTCAATAGCCTTAGCACATAGTGCCTCTGCTTCTTCTATCTTCTTCGGAGATTATGTTGTTTCTTTGATCCATTCCTCCAAGAATTCCAATGGTGTTGTTTCTATTATATTCACCTCTATATTTACGACTTACTCTTGAAGGTCTTCTGCTATTTTTCCAAGTAGGATGACCTTGGTCTCTTGAAAATTTTCCTATGTTATGCCTTCTTCTGTAAAATTTGTACATGCAAGGGATATAGCTTTGTCAATCCTCTACCAAGATAAGTATTTCTAGTATATGTTATACATAATGTCCATAAGTCTTTAAGAGTAATTTTTAAAAAATATGTAAGTAAGATTGAAAACCTAAATGATTGTTTGGGTTGGGTGCATTCTTGGAGTTATTTATTTGACGACGAAGATGGGGGAAATATTCTTCACCACTATCAACGACAGATTTAGTGCAAATATTGATGGCCACTAGCAATGGCATATTTAGTGCAAAAGTTATCGTTTCCTCTCCACATGGTGTGGGGAATTTTGTTTCTTTTGGTATTATTTAATTAAGATACTGGTTCTTCATAGGGGATTCGAGGGTTGCTTTTGGGAAGAGGAGAGCCTATGCAGGAATTGTTGCTTGCATTTGGATTCTTTGCTGGAGAATTACTTTGCTGCATTTTTACTCATTTTTGAATGATAATAAATTAACATGACATGGTTCTTGCATTTCGATTCAGCGCTGAATTAGGTATTTGTACTTGAGATTGGATGATTTATGATTTTGTGATTAGGTCTACTTGATTTCCTTTCTTGTTGAGGGATTGTGTAATGTGTTTTGTCTTGCATTATTTAAATGCATCTTTGGGTCTATAATGATTAATGCATTTTTCTGTAAATCATTTGGGGAAATGCCTTTGGGAATAATGTTGCCGGATCCTTGAGTTTGAATCTTATTTTTATTATTCTTTTTTATTTAAAAAATGGCGGAAAATATAAATCATTTGGAGAAATTCCTTTGGGAATAATGTTGCTAGATGCCTGCATTTGAATCTTATTTTTATTATTCCTTTTTATTTAAGAAATGGATGAAAATGTAAATCATTTGGGGAAATACCATGGGAATAATGTTTCCTGATGCCTATGTTTGAATCGTATTTCTATTATTCCTTTGTATTTAAAAAATGGCTGCGAATGTAAATCATTTCGAGAAATGCCTTTGGGAATAATGTTGTCAGATGCCTGTTTTTGAATCTTATGTTTATTATTCCTTTTTATTTAAGAAATGGCTACAAATGTAAATCATTTGGGGAAATTCCTTGGGAATAACGTTGTCGGATGCCTATGTTTGGATCTTATTTTTATTAGTCTTTTTTATTAAAAAAAAAATGTTTCGAGTGTTAATCATTTGGTGAAATGCCACTAGATATAACGTTTCCAGATGTGTGATGTGTTCTGGATCTTATTCTATTATTCTTTCTTGTTAAAAAAAAATGGCTTCCATTGTTAATCATTTCGTGAAATGCCATTCGAAATAACATTTCCAGATGTGTTTTGGATCTTATTTTATTATTCTATTTTATTTAAAGAATGGCTTCCAGTGTTAATCATTTGGTGAAATGCCACTGAGAATAGCATTGCCAGATGTGTTTTGGATCTTATTTTATTATTCTTTTTTTATTTAAAGAATGGCTTTCGTTGTTAATCATTTGGTGAAATGCCACTGGAATAACCTTGCCAGATGTGTTTTGGATGTTATTTTATTATTCATTTCTATTTAAATAATGGATGCAAGTGTTAATCATTTGGTGAAATTCCACTCGGAGTAACGTTGTTGGATGTGTTTTGGATCTTATTTTATTATTCTTTTTATTTAAAGAATGACTTCCACTGTTAATCATTTGGTGAAATGCCACTGGGAATAACGTTGATGTCACGTCCCCATGCCTCCGACTGATGAAGAGGATGCAACTACAAGATTCAATCACCCGGGCTAAGAGCCCCATGAACATGTACATGAATAAAATTGCATAAACATAATGCTGTAGGAAATGCATTAAGGTAACAAATGCACAAATTCCATCGTTCACCATACACAGCTATCATTATTTATTGTTGAAATAGCATGCTTAAACAAAGACTTTAGACTAAAACATGCACATATGTAATTAATCATCATACACAGCGGAAACCAACAACATTGATACATGCATGCATTCAACATGTTCATAACATTAATTAACAGAAAACATGGTTGCAGAAGTAAAAATGGACAAGATCACTTATCTTATGAAGAGTCGCTCTGCAACCAGCTACGTCACTGCAACGTTCCACCCAACCATAGGCCACCATGCTCCTTAATCTCTCAGCAATGCTGCCACCCCCGAGCTGGGCATGATTCTCCAAGGAATAAGGGAACAAGCAGGCTTACACATAGCTAGGGATATACAGAAAACACAGCCAAGCCAACACAGTTGGGTTTATCAGGCCATCCAAAAGTTGGGGAAAGGCTAAATGCTAAGCTGGTGAGCTCATTACAGAGCCAAGAACACCCACACCAGAACTAGCCTGATCTCTAAGACACCCACCACACCCAACACAAGGAATCAATCCCTTCTCTGCTACACAGTCCCCCAGGCCCTCCATTCCATTCCAGTGCTATTCAGGGGTGATGGAGAAGAAGGCCAGCCCTCTAGCTCTATCTGTGTGGTTTCTAGCCACTAGGTTTATCAAGCAAACCAATCCCCCATCCCTACTCCCAATACAGTCCGAAGACCAACTATTGCACTCATGTAATCATTTAGCTGTCACAGCTTAAATAGGGAAGACAATTCCAAAAACGTAGCAGCAACGTAGCTCATAGCCTGGGGAAATTCACAGTCCCCGAAGCGCATTAGTGGAGGTGGCTCACAACATGGGGAAAGTAACAACCCGTCCTTAGGAAATGCAGTCACCGAGAAAACACACATAGACCATGCTAAGGATGAAATTACAGTATTCCACCGTGTGTGTGAGTGAATCCACAACTCATGACCCACCGATTAGTTCGTGAGGGAAAGATATAGCCAAACCATCCATTGATCCGTAGAGGAAAAACTACGTGGGTAAAACAAGGAAAATCCCCGAAATACATATTTACATGATGCTGAAACTTAATATGTATGTCGCTTGCCCCGATATACCATCGTTGACAATTTAAATCCAAAACATAGCATAACCGATCAATGGTGGCATCCTTGTCCTTTAGCTTTGCACCATGATCATTGCAATATATACATCATGTACATTTAATGCAATGGGGTCAAAACTGGGGTATTACATTCCCCTCCCCATTCAATAGCACTGTCCTCAGTGCTTTACAAAATTAAACAAAATGCTACACTGGTATCACCTCAGTGTTCCGCAAAATTGAACAAAAATGGATGTGCCAATCGCATGGCATCCTCTATCTCCCATGTAGCCTCTTCAGGTCCAAAGTTCTCCCATTGCACCTTTACCTGACCTATGGCTCGGTTCCGGAGCATTGTGACCTTCCTGTCGAGGATGCGCATTGGCTCGATTCGGAACTCTCCCTCAGGTTCCACCTGAATCACATCCCAATTTATCACATGGTTAGGATCATGTACATATCTCTTAAGCAAAGAAACATGAAAAACATTATGATCTCTAGTGCTAGCAGGCAATGCAAGTCTATATGCAACTGGCCCTATTCTTTCAAGAACTTCAAACGGCCCACATTATCTCGGTGACAACTTGGCACAATTACCAAGCTTCAAGGAACTCTTCCTTGCCCTCACTCTAAGGTAAACATGATCCCCAACACTGAACTCCATGTTCACCCTATGCTTATCTGCATAGATTTTCTGTCTTTACTGTGCTGCTTTCAACTTCTACCTGATCTTGACAACCTCTTGCTCCATTTCCCTGAGCAATTCTGGACCAAGCACAATCCTGTTCACTGGATTATCCCAAGTCACTGGTGTCCTACACCTTCTTCCATACAAAGCTTAATATGAACTCATCCCCAAGTATGCCTGTTGTCCATTGTTATAAGCAAACTCTACCAAGTGTAAGTAATCTTCCCACTTGGTTGGTTTGTCCATTACATACATGCGAAGCATATCTTCAAGCACCTGATTAACTCTCTCTGTCTGACCATCTGTCTGAGGATGGTATGTAGTGCTGAAGTTCAGCTTTGTACCCAAATCTGCAAACAACCCCTTCCAAAAGTTGGAAGTGAACTTAACATCTCTGTCAGAGACTATTGCCTTAGGCAATCCATGCAATTTGAAAATCTCCTTCATGAAGATCTTTGCAATGTCGCCAGTCTCATATGTAGACTTAATTGGTATAAAATGTGTTTCCTTAGTCAACTTGTCCACCACAACCATGATAGAATCATGTTGTCTCCAAGTCATTGGCAATCCTGTAATAAAATCCATGGAAATAAATTCCCATTTCCATTCCGGAACTGGAAAAGGCTGCAACAAACCTACTGGATGTTGATGCTCAACCTTTACCTATTGACATTTTATACATCTTGAAATGTACTCAGCCATGTCCTTTTTCATTCCTGGCCAAAAGTACTACTTTCTAGCTATAGCAATTGTCTTCTGATATCCTAGGTGACCATAATACAGAGCTTGATGGATTTAATCCATAACAACTCTCCTCAAATCTGCTACATTCAGAATATAAATTCTACCTTTATAAGTAATAATTCCATCTTCTTCTAATTTATATCCCTCGTACCTCTTCTCAAGACTTTGCTGCTGCAGTTTTCCTTTTACCTGCCCATACAATTCATCTCCAGCAACATGATTAACAATCTGCTGCCTCAAATCGGATTGGCAAATGCTAATAGATGCCACATGCAATTCTTGCACCTTCCTACTGAGTGCATCAGCTACCTTATTCTCCTTCCCCTTTATGTTCTTGAATTCAAAATCAAACTCACATAAAAATTCCAGCCATCTTGCTTGCCTAGCAATCAAAGTAGGCTGATCAAATAGATACTTCAATCCACAGTGATCTGTTCTGAGCTCAAATCTCCTACCCATCAATTAATGTCTCCACATCTTGAGGGCATGTACTATGGATGAAAGCTCTAGATCATGAGTGGCATAGTTCTTCTCATGCTCCTTAAGCTCTGTTGACTCCTAACATATCACATGGTTTTCCTGCATAAGGACTCCTCCACGCCCTTGTCTGCATGCATCGGTACACACCACAAAATCTTTCTCTGGATCTGCGACCTTCAATACTGGTGAGAAGATTCTTCAACTGCTGGAATCTTTCTTCACACCTCGATGTCCATTTGAACTTCATCCCCTTCTTTTGCAAAGAAGTGATGGCATGTGCAACTCTAGAGAATCCCTCAATGAATCTCCTGTAGTATCCTGCAAGTCCCATAAAAGACCTTACATCTATCACATTTCTTGGAGTAGGCCAATTCATAATGGCTTCAATGTTTTCAGGGTCCAAAAATATACCCTCCTCTGAGATAATGTGACCCAAATACTGAATTCTATCTCTATAGAAGTCACACTTGCTTATTTTTGCATACAGCTGATGCTCCCTGAGAAAATTCAATGTCAATCTCAAATGCTTTTCATGCTCTTCCTCATTCTTAGAATAAACAAGAATGTCATCAAGGAAAACAAGAACAAACTTATCCAAACACCTACTGAAGACGCTATTCATAAGGCACATAAATGTAGCTGGTGCATTTGTGAGACCAAAGGGTACCACTACAAACTCATAATGTCCATACCTTTTCCTGAAGGCAGTCTTATGAATGTCTCCATCCTTGATTCTCACGTGATGGTAACCAGACCTCAAGTCAATCTTGGAAAATACCTTTGCTCCTCTCATTTGATCAAAGAGGTCATCAATCCTAGGCAAAGGATATTTATTCTTCACAGTAACCTTGTTCAACTGTCTGTAATCAATACACAACCTGAGTGTACCATCTTTCTTCTTTACAAACAGAACTGGTGCTCCCCACAGAGACACACTAGGTTGGATATACTTCTTTTCTAACAACTCTTGCAGTTGCATCTTCAACTCTAGCATCTCCGGTGTACTCATCCTGTAGGGTTCCTTGGACACTGGTGATGCTCCTGGCACAAGTTCAATTGTGAAGTCAAATTCCCTCTTTGGTGGAAGCCCTAGAATCTCATCAGGAAACACATCCTTGAATTCCTGTAACACCTGAAAATCCTCCAACCTAGGAGTTTCATCTCCTGATGCCTCCAAAATATGAGCTGCATACAACTGGAAACCCTTCCTACAGAACTTCTTTAACTGCATCGTTGAAACCTGCCTTACTGAAATCACCTTTGGAATACCTTTCACAACTAATAGGTTCCCTTCTTCATTCATGCATTCAAAAGTCTTATTGTAATAGTCAAGCTTCACCCTGTGAGCTTCTAACCAATCCATTCCAATGAGAACATCATAGGAACCAAGCGGTAGAACATTCAGATCTACCCAAGTGACCAATCCATTCATGAATAATGGACATTTCTCTACCACTTCACTGACCTTTCTCTTAGTTCCAGTGGCTAGTTGAACTAACCAAGACTTCCTATGCTTTACTTTCTTAAAGGCACAAATCTCCACTACTCTAGGGGTAATGTAACTATGAGTAGAACCAGGGTCAACCAAAATAGAAACAGATTGCTCAGCAATATTACTTGCTACTTCAACCACAGCTGACTGGTGATCTGCTTGGTGGTCCTCCAGTGCTGCATAAATCCTGGGTACTGCCCTTGCTACTTGACCCATTGTTTCTGCTTCTTGAACGTTATAAGCTGGCCTGGCACTCTCATTCTCGAGTGGGAAATTCTTGCGCATGTGGGGTCCTCCACATTTCCAACATTGGAGTGGTCCTCTATTCTATTGTGTATCCTTAGGATTTTCTCTAGCCACTCCAACTGGCTTACTCGTAGCTTGAGATGGCTGCTTCTGTTGATTCCTGAAATTAGAAGGTTTAAAACCTTTCTTTCTTTGCTCAAACTTCTCGTTCTTCTTTCCCTTTTATGCCTTATGGTAATCAGGTTTACCTTTGCTTTGCTCATAACAATACTTAGGTTTTCTTATTGCTTCTTCAAGAGTTCTAGGTTCATAAAACTCAATTCTATCTTTGTAAGACTCCGGTAATCCACTCAGAAAACACTGGACCTTCACTCTTTCATCTCTGATGTACCAAACATACCACAACAACTCCAAAAACTTATTTCCATATTCTTCCATGGTCTCCTGTCCCAATCTCAGCTCATGGAACTCCTTAATATTGTCATCATAATACTTTTCAGAGAGGTACTTCTGCTTGAAATACTTCTTGAACTTTTTCCACTTAAATCTCCTTTCACTGATCCTCTTTACTTGTTTGAAGTGTTCCCACCAAATGGATGCTCTTCCATTCATATTGAATATGGCAACTCTTGCCTTCATGTTTCCTGAATAATCATGCACTTGAAAGTACTTCTTTATCCCAAGAAGCCATGCTTCAGCTTCTTGTCCTGTCTTTATCTCACCATAAAATGTAGGAGGTTTAGCTTTCTTAAATTCTTCCCGAGAGCGATCCCTATCATGTCTCTTTCTTTTCCTTTTATGTGAAGAAGAGCATGAATCCCCACTGGATTCTTCTGAATCAGATGATCCACTAGAAGTCCTTCTCCTTCTCCTAGTACTACTCTTACTGCCTTCTGGTCTTGCTGTACCTCGTCTAGAGTCTATCTTTCTTTGGAAGTCTGTCAAACTCTGCAACATAGCATCATTCAACTAATGCTGCTCTTCCTGGGCTTTGATCAGACTTCTCATGGTAGTTACAACATTTGACAGTGTCCCCTGGAATTGCCTTCCATTGGACTCAATGTCATCGTTTCTATTACGAGCATTTTCTCCCATGGCATCTTCTGCTTTCTCATAATAATCCCGAGCATCATACCCATCATGGGTTCTCATACTGAACCACCCCTTGTCAAACTGCACTACCTGGAATACTATCCTTGAAGGTGACTATGATTCTGCAAACGTGTTAATAACACAAATGTTAGATGCATAACATTGATATAAATCAGAATCACCTACCTTCTCCTGGAATATTCATAAAATAACAATTTTCCCAAATACTAGATTTTCTTCATCAAAGAACATCTATCTGAGGGGGACGACGGGGGTCAAGGGGGCTTGCCCTGAAATTTTACTAGAAAACAGCTGAAAATTCCTCTGAAAAACAGCTGAATTTTCCTTTGTTCAATCGGGTCTCTTCCCCAATTATTCTTCCGCAGAATCGACTCGGGCTTCCACTATTTCTTCCGTAGAACCGTCTCTAGGAACCACTTTCTTCTTTCAATTGTGGCATCGCCAGTCTTTCTCATCAGAAGAATTAGTGCTTTCACTTCCACAGCGGCACCTCACGAAACACTTCATTCTTCCGATTTTGGCCTTAGAGAAATTTTTAACTTCCAGCGTCGGCGCTCTTTCCACATCGGAATCTTAGTGCCTTTGGCTTCCGCAACGGCGGGTGCACAAACACTAATTCATTCTGATGGGCGCCAAACCACTTAGAAAAATTTAAATTCCTTGCGGCATTGGTTGTCTTCCCACATCGGAAGTTTAGTGACTTTGGCTTCCACAATAGCGACACACCAAACACAAACTTCTTCTGATCGACACTTACTTAGAAAAATTTTAAACTTTTCGGCATTGGCCGCCTTTCTGGTCGGAAGCTTTAGTGCTTTTGGCTTCTGCAACGGCGGTGCATAAACCATTTTCTCTTCCAATTGGCTTCTCTTTTCTTAAAGAAATTTTAACTTCGGGTGTTGGAGGTCTTTGCACTTCGGAAGGCTAGTGCCTTTGTCTTCCACAACGGTGGCACACCAAACACTAATTCCTTCCGACGGATGGCAAATCGCTTAGACTTCCGCCTACCACTTCCGCTACAACAGATGTCCTTCCCGCTATCTCTTTCACTACAATGGAAGTCTTTCCACTAGTGGCCCAACTGTTCAACACTTAGACCATTTTTAAACTTTACAATCATTCACATTCTGATTTTTGCTGGGCAGAATGAAGTCCTGCTTCTATCACTGCATTCTTCGTGGCTCCCTCAGGACCATGCTGCAACATGAGCTCTGATACCACTAACTATCATGTCCCCATGCCTTTGACCAGCAAAGAGGATGCAACTACAATATTCAATCACCTGGGCTAAGAGCCCCATGAACATGTACATGAATAAAATTGCATAAACAGAATGCTGCAGGAAATGCATTAATGTAACACATGCACAAATGCCATCATTCACCATACACAGCTATCATTATTTATTGATGAAACAACATTCTTAAACAAAGACTTCAAACTAAAACATGCACATATGCAATTAATCATCATACACAGCGGAAACCAACAGCATTGATACATGCATGCATTCAACATGTTCATAACATTCATTAGCAGAAAACATGGTTGCGAAAGTAAAAATGGACAAGATCACTTATCTTATGAAGAGTCACTCCGCAACCAGCTACGTTACTGCAACGTTCCACCCAACCATAGGCCAGCGTGCTCCTTAATCTCTCAGCAACACTGCCACCCCCAAGCTGGGCATGATTCTCCAAGGAATAAGGGAACAAGTAGGCTTACACATAGCCGGGGATACACAAAACATATCCAAGCCAACACAGTTGGGTTTATCAGGCCATCCAGAAGTTGGGGAAAGGCTAAATGCTAAGATGGGGAGCTCATTACAGAGCCAAGAACACCCACACCAGAACTATCCTAATCTCTAAGACACCCACCACACCCAACACCAAGAATCAGTCCCTTCTCTACTACACAGTCCCTCAGGCCTTGCATTCCATTCCAGTGCTATTCAGGGGTGATGGAGAAGAAGGCCATCCCTCTAGCTCTGTCTGTGTGGTTTCCAGCCACCAAGTTTATCAAGAAAACCAATCCCCCATCCCTACTCCCAATATAGTCCGAAGACCAACTATTGCACTCATGCAATCATTTAGTTGTCACAGCTTAAATAGGGAAGACAATTCCAAACCAGCTACAACAATTCCCAAAACGTAGCAGCAACGCAGCTCACAGCCTGGGGAAATTCATAGTCCCCGAAATGCATCAGTGGACGTGGCTCACAACATGGGGAAAGAAACAACCCGTCCCTGGGAAATGCAGTCACCGGGAAAACACACATAGACCACGCTGAGGATGAAATTACATTCTTCCAGCATGTGCATGAGTGAATCCACAACTTAGGACCCACATATTAGTCCGTGAGGGAAAGATACAGCCAAACCATCCATCGATCTGCAGAGGAAAAACTACTTGGGTAAAACCAGGAAAATCCTGTGCGTGAGTGTGGGTAAATTCTACTACTGCGTGAGGACGAACATCCTACAGAGAGGACACAATTATACATGCATGAGTGTTCAGCACAGGCGTGGAGAGGAGAATGTGTCCACAGGAGTGAAAACCAGGTAAATCCTGTGTGTGAAGGTTTCTCTTGCTATTGTGAAGTCAAACGTGGTGGAGTGTGCATGTGGGTGAGGACTGACAGTTCTGCCACCCCACTCCCAAAACAATAACTGCCTCAACCACCACCATCCATTCTTCAATGGAGGTGGTTGGGTAAGGTAAAGAAAGAAGACGCATGGGTATTTTCCCTTATTGGCCAAGGTTTGACAATTTCCCCACCCTTATCCTTGTGAAAATCATGCCCCTTCTCATTTTAGTTGCCGCGATCGTAGCTGGTCGGGTTCATTTTAATTAAAGATGCATATTTACATGATGTTGAAACTTAATATGTATGTCGCTTGCCCCGATATACCATCGGTGACAATTTAAATCCAAAACATAGCATAACCGATCAATGGTGGGGGCCTTGGCCTTTAGCTCCGCACCATGATCATTGCAATATATACATCATGTACATTTAATGCAACGGGGTCAAAACCGGGGTGTTACAGTTGCTATATGTGTTTTGGATCTTATTTTATTATTCTTTTTATTTAAAAAATGGCTTCCAGTGTTAATTGTTTGGTGAAATGCCGCTGAAATAATGTTGTTGGATTCCTTCGTTTTGGATCTCATTATTATTATCTCTTTTTATTTTAAGAATGGTTGCAAGTGTTAATCATTTCTGGAAATTTATACTACCTTTGAATCACATTGATGTGAATCTTGGAATGTTTGAGTAGATGATTTTTGATAATGTGTTTTACTTACCCACGTTCATATTTTCTTCCTACACTTCTTAACTTTGTTGCAAGTTTTTTTTATCTAGACATTGTATGCGAGTGGGAGCTCAAGGTGTACCCACGTTTTATTTACTGTGGGGAACCAGGAATCATGCCCACCTTTTTATCTTCTTTGCTTGAATTTTTTTTTATGTAAGCATTGTAGGGACTAAATCTATGCATGTGTCCTTAAGCTAATGAATGTGGGTTGTATTTGGAATGTGGCTTGTATGCTTTCTATTTAGATCTAAAACTGTCATTGTGTAAGTGTTTCCTAGCTGTGATATAGATCTGCGAAGGGTCCATGTTAAATCCATTGTTGTAAAGAAGATCTAAGAACATACATAGGTATACATGATAAATTTCTATGCATTTTGATGTGGAGAGGATCGTTGAGAACCTAAAGGTACATATCCATCTTTGTGTGCATTTCAACTTATTACAAACATGCCCGAGTGGATTAATCACCCATCTCGGGGGTGTTTGTAGGTGAAACAACATATGCTAGATGGAGCCAATGGTTGGGAGGAAACTTGCAGTTAAGCTTCCAGTCACTTGAGTCATTTCCAGTCACTTGAGTATTTTTTACTAGTCTTCTTAAGTCAATGTTGTATATTGTATGCTTGATTAATGTGCTTAAGAAAAACGTTGTGTTATGTTCAATGAACAATCACTATGGTTAAGTAAACATTGTAGTTTGATTCATGCTTAACATGTTTTTTGTCAAATAATAGTATTGATGATATTGATCCAAATCTTTTATGAGCTTTTGTTCTTAACAACAAGCTATGATTGTAGAGAATGTATTGCAAGGGCAAAGTGGCAAACTTATAAGAATTATTTTTATGGAATGTATTAAGCGTAACTAAAGAGCATGATGATTTAGTGTCGTTTTATTCAAAGAACAACTCTGTAATCCAATGTTTTGTATATGTCTTGGAATTCATTTTTATTTAATGAAATACAAAGAATCTTCTAATACATGTGTGTGTTGAATTACTTGAAGGATTGGACAACATCACAAGGACATACTTGATTACTCATGAAAGGGAAGGGTAAGAATAGGTGTGTGAATCCAAGAGAAATGTGTATATCATAACATTTAAATACTTTGAATATGCATTTCTATTGTGTTTAGTAAGTGAAGAAAGTGGTACTTGAATGAAATATAAGCAACAACCTTGAATGTCTTATCTAAAGGATGATAAGACTTTATGATATTAGTGATAGCGGAGATTTACAGTCTTAGACGGATTATGTTGTCTATATTGAGTTATTCCTATTAATTAAGGATCATATTGGAAAATTAAAAAGATATATAAGATGTATGTTGGGAATGGTTGTATTTTTAATCTAATGATTCTTGGGATTGGTTAAGCTCATTATTCAACGTGATTAATTAAATTGGTGTTCCCAAAAGATATAAGTTTAATTTTTCCACAACGTATCCCAAATGTCTATGAATGGTTGTATGGGTATGTTACATATGGTATGAGAGTGGTTTGACAACACTCAGACCTAATGGACTCACTTGCAAACTCATATGTTGTGCACTTTGATATGTATTCATTTTTTTAGAAGATACTTACTACAAGAAGAATTTCTTAAGCGAGTGATCATCAATTCAAAAGCATGAAGAAACAATGATGGGAAGACTTGGTTACATTAAAATGTAAATGTAGTAGTACTAGGAGGAAGTTGGAGGAAGTAGATGTAGTACTACGTTTAATGCTAACTTAGATTACTATACTATAGAAATATGCATATGGTATTTTTACATGCATACTATCGCATATCATACAAACTTGATTTATTGAAAGTGTATTAGAAAGGTTAATTTCATACCAAATCAAGGATGACGAAGAGAAGGCATGATAAAATCAAGTAAAAGTTCAATGACATAAATTTAAGTTTATAGAAAGTTTGGATTAAGATACATATCAGTAAGGGATTATTAGGATTAAGTTGTTGTGAAGGTAATGCATTGAAAAAAAAAAGAATATATTGATCACAGATGATTTTAAGAACCCCCCCTAGATTTACATGTAAAATTTTTTGGCAAATCTCTCCAATATATGGGAAAATTTTAAGGTGAATTTACCAATAATATGATATATATATATATATATATTGGAGAATATTTCTTTTTATTATATAATGTTGTAAAATCCTAGAAAATCTTTCAATTTATTATATAATGTCATAAAATATTGGCAATTATTTCACTAATTTATAACATAGTGTAAAATCTTGGTGAATCTTTCACTAATTTGTAAAATATTGCAAAAATAGAGGAACAACAACATTAGTCAAATAGCATGAATCACATCATGAACAATAAAACATGTAGACTCACGAGTCACAACTAAAAGGTGTTAGTGAAACACAATTGCAATTGCACTGACTAGATTCAGGGCAAGTGGGGACTCCACTTGTTATCTCCTCTCTTAGTGGTCCAATGGACATGTGGGGACCTAATTATTGAAAAACCAATAAACTTATAGAATACGACATGATAGAACAAAATTCTTCATCACCTTCTTCTAGTGGAAAGGATGAAGTGGACATTGAGATGTTGAAGGAAATTGTAGGAGCTATGGTTCTGAACTTCATTGTATCGGATATGTAGGTGTCAACCCTTCTGCATAGGTGCATGAATAACATACAATTAGTTTGGTTCTTGAGCAGAACCTGTACAAGATATACATCGAGACCAATGGTGAAACAGACAAGGGCGAGTGAGGAGATGCAGGTTTAAGAGATATTAACTGTGAGCTGGCTGATTTGCCACTTTTAAATGAGATCAAAATGATACAAAATGGTTTTTGTTCATTCAATTTTCGCATTAAAGGGACAAAGTATCCTACCCATCTACCTATCTAACACAATGTCCTTCAGCATCAATAATAGAAACTACACCTGACTTGTGATATTTGGACACATAATCAAGTCCTTCTAATGTGTAGAACTAGGTGCACTTACACTATGATGGGATTTCCAAACTAGAATTCCTTTTCTTTGCCCCTAAGAGGCATAACTATGAATCAACCGATTTGTAAATCGGCGATTTGTTAATGCCAACATTCAAAAGATTAATTTTTTGACAAAAATATCGCAAGTGACAGATTAGTGATAGGATCTATGTAACTTCATCCATAAAGTTCACATATCAACCTAAAAGTCATGCATCAATGTTTCTTGCTCGATGTTTCTAAAACATGCCTTTGGCAGATGATCCAATTGATTGAACTAACCCTTGGAGCTTAATGAACTTTCTATTGTCAAATACATATGAGCCAATATTGGAGAAATATTACATAATTATTATGTATACAACCATGAGAATATATAAAGTCTAAACTATGTTAAACATTGACAATACTACAATATTTCATGAGGGGATCTTCTGTGTAGATTGTGGATATTGTTCTTGAATATTATGGAATATATTGCCTACACTAGTGTAATGCATATGCATGTCTCTAGCTCTCATCTCTCTCTATATATAGATGAGACAATATGGACTGGTATGTTTTTTTCCAAAGTACTACATGAAGCATGGAATTGCCCTGATGTATAACACAGTATTTAGAACCCTACATAATAAAACCTCTATATCACATTATACAAAGCAGAGCTAGATTGTTTCATATGCATATGAATGTCTCTAGGATTCAGCGATAGCCTTTCTCCTCTACACAGTAGAGTAGTGGACGGTCCAAATACCACTAGTTCTTCCTCTCAACAACATGTTACTTATTGTTTCCTTCATCTGGCCTTGAATATTAGGAGAGATGGGTCTATTCCCATACAGACACACCACTTTACTTTTAGCCTTTCTCCTCGATATTTTACACTTGTACATCTCCATCCCTATTCTTAGCACCAAAATTCAGCCCAAATTTTATGGAAGGCCCGCTCTTGGGTAACAACAGAACCATTTTCGAAGAGAGAATTGGCCTTCTAGTCTTCCGAAAGGGATCTCTCACCAAATATTAACAATGTCATACATGTACAAGTGAAACTATAAATTGTTTGTAAAATTGGTTGAAACAAGAAATAGAACCATTCAGCGATAGAGTCAAGAAGTGTAACATAAATGAACAGAACTTATGCAAAAAATTTCAGCATAGAGGCAAGATAACCATTCAATCAAGTCAAATTATAATTGTCTAGTGGAAAAGAAGAAGATGAATAGACCATCAACACGGAGCATTGGAAAATGAATTCTATATTAACTTTAGAAAAGAGCTATAGTGAATATCTAAAACAATAGATGGAGCATAGCATGTATGAATTCCAAACTGTTACACACTTATTTCAAACATGAAAGAAAACATAATGGAAGAGATAAATTGGAAAAACGTTCACATGAGAAAGGAAGCAACAGACTCTAATATAAATAGCACATGAATCCCTGTGTAAAACACTGACCTCAGCTCTGCAAATCTATTAAAATACTCTTGAAAGCATACACAGCAAAATTACATCCGTTTCAACCCTTTCTCCTTCTTCGGGAGGTATATTTATAGCAATTTGGACTTCCTAAACCAACATTCAGGAATCAAAATTTGTTACAACTGAAGGACATTTTCTAAAAAAATCTTAGGTGGCACATCGGCTACGATTTGCATGAAATGACTAAACAATGAAATGTGGAATGCAGGAGCAAATATGCATGATAGTTTCCTAAACTTCCATCTGGCGGGTGACGACTGTACAAAGTTCCGAGAGAGGCGGCCATTAGAATGTGCGCGCAACGTAGAGAAAAATTCCTGCATATCATCATCTCCACTCTTACAGATGCATTTTGAATTTGGTCGACGCATATTGCTGAATGACTCTCTATAAATCAGGACCATGTAGGATCGTAATTGCCATGCCATATGCTTGTGCTTTGAGTTCCATCATTTCCAGGTATGAAGTCTCAGGTACCTCAGTGCATGTGGCTTAAAAATCAAACAACAATTCAAAATAATTTTTTAATTTATCAAAAATGATCTTCCCTAAAAACGATTGTTTGATTTCTCCAAAATTGTTGTTGTCTAATCAGTAGTGCACCAAGCACTCCTGGTACTCCTTCTGGGACAATAAAGGACCATTTTCTTCTGAGAAAAATGGGATTCCTTTGCTTACCAGGGGTTTGAATAGCTTGATGACATCTAGCACTTTGTTCTCAATAACTTCTATTTTGTCCTATACAATCTCCAACATCCTGTGCTTAGCAACTACCTTTCTATCTCTAGAGACAACAACAACCCTGTTTTGGATACCATATTGGGTGGCAAAATCGTCTCAAAAAGATCTTAGGAAAGTAATGGAATTTTCTGTTGTTGCTAAGGGCCTTTTCTGTATTTCTCCTAATACTATTAGGAATTTTTTCTTGGGTTCTACCATTGTGCTTTCCTGGTCTTCAATGAAATCTAGATAAGGCCAAAACTTGTTATCTTCAATAATGATATGATCCCAAATCAAATGTCTAGTGCCTTGTAAGGAAAGTTTACCGACCACCTGTTGGCTTAACTTGGCATTTTGTTGAATCAGTCCTTGGCATTTCTCTTCTATCTTTTCTCTTCCTTGTTTCTCTTTGACCCTTTCTTTTTCTAGTTCCTCGATCTATTGTTTTAGTTTAATGAGCTCTATATCTTTCAGGCCTATCTGGGACATTGCTCCAGAGAGAGAATGGGTATCTATCTCTCCAGCCACACCTGTGGATTGAATTGTACTCTTTGCACTTCTTCCTTGAAGCTCCTTTTCCTTCATTGCTAATCTAGTTTTTAATTCTGCATCACTTTTCTTCAAAAGATGGATGTCTGCTTCCCACTACCTCTCCTTTTCTTTGAGCTTTAGTATCTTGGCTTTGTAGTCAGTAAGCTCAGTATTCAATGTCTCTTTTTCTCTTTCAAAGTCAGCCAATTCTTCCACTTGGGTGAGCTGGGTGGAAGGGATTTTTAACTTCTTTTTTACTGTATGGATCTCCTTCTCCTTACCATCAAGCAATTTCTAAGCCAAAATCCCATTATGTGCTGGTCCTTCTATTTGTATTGCTTCACTTTGTAAATTGTTGATTTGGGCTTTGAGTGCTTTGTTCTCGACTCTCACCTTCTTTAAAAGGTTTAAATTTTTTTCTTTACTTTCCTCCAGCTTGGACATCTGTATCGTAGCATTAAGAAATATGGCATTCAATATATCTCCAGTCTCTTTGTTGAGGTGTATTATGTCAGTAGCAGGAACCTTTGAGAGGTTCACAATGACCTCTAACACCTTCTTGCCAATTCCCAAGGCTAAGCTAAGGGTGTTAGTGGCATGATCTCTTACAGTTTTTAGCCCCACATTGGGGTAAGGAAACTACGATGCCTCGCTATATAGTTCATATGTCTCCTTGAAAGTTTTATCAGCCCTCTCTCACTAAGATCCTAGCCAGTCCTCTTTGGATGCATGCTTGCTTGGAGTCTACCCATCAAATACATATTCTTGTATTTTAAATTTGGATGTCTTGGGCTCTTCCTATTGTTGTTCTTTCACTAAATTCTTCTTCTTCACCTGTCCCTTTACCTAGCCCCTTTTAACCTACACCAATTGATGTCCCTGTTCTATTTTCTACCTTTTGGTAATGCTGGCCATGTCCACTTCTTCGATGTCCATGAGCTTCTAACCCCCTCTTTTTGTTGAACTCACTGAATAGCTAACCAGTGATGAGAATCCTTTGGCTATTGCAACTACTTTAGCCAATTCTCTTTTGGGAGAATCTATCCCCGGTAGCTGTGAGCCAGTGCTTTGCTCTATGGTGGTATCCATTGGGGTAGTATTAGGGAAATCATCCTAGTTTTCTAATTCTCTAATTCCAGGTATTTCAGTGTGTTCAAAAGGCCTGCATTTGTGAACTTTCCTTCTTTTGGAAATTATCTACTGAGGGTCATAATTTACCACTTCTCCTAGGGAAAACTCCATGCCTCTGAGCAAGCTAGTAACAAGGGGCAAAGCATCTCTAATCCTAACTGTGTATGGTCTCAATTCCCATGGGAAAATAAAATTCGAGCTTTCCTTAAAGTTCAAGAAGTGCTCTTCTTCAACAATGAGTCTTTGCCGGATCAATTCCAGGGAGAAAACCCTGGCAGTTAGAAAATTTGGCAGAATATAGGGTGGATGTACGAAGCTGTACAACCTTATGGTTTCTCCAAACTCTCTGAGGAACCATTCCCCTATCTTCTTGCTATTTGACAGCTACAACATTTTCCTCATCTCAGGAAACACCCTACGTAACCTTTCTTGAAAGAAGAGGTTGTATATTTTGACCATCAATTGGTTCATGAATTTACAGTAATCTATGTCCATATCAGCAGTGATTTCCAATTCTGGTACTTGTAGGTCCTCCTCATTAGAAGCTATAAGAATCCTTAGCAAAAAGGACTGGAATCTGAACATTCTAGTGCTGTGGAAATTCACTAACCAAGAACATATGTTCTTGAATAGGAACTCATCAAACTTAAGGTAGCAAGACTGATAGGATTGTCTAGGAAATTTAGGTTCAACGAAACAAGTATTCAAGATGAAAAAAATACTCAACAATGACTCTATGACATAAGCGTCGCTATCTAGACCTAGAAACTGACTAGCCAGGGATATACACCACTGAGTGTCTTCATTGAATTGGTTGCGGTCAATAGGGTAAGATAGGTCAATGGGTTCACTATTGGGTTTAGAATAGGCCATCAGGAAGGTTTCTTTACTTTCATCTGTAGACTCTCTAAAACAACGTATAATATTTTCTTCCTGGTAGTCTTGGGATATATGGACGAATTCATCTAGGATATGGAGGGTTTCGTAGATGACGGAAGCTTGGACTAAGAAAATTATTTTAGACTTTGATTTATTCATAATGACACCTTCATCAACAAATAAATTGTCTGCACACCATTCGAAAAACTCAGGGCAATGGGGGGTTTGTCCAATAGAGAAGAAATGGAAGAAAGATCTTAAAATACCACAGGTATCTCGACCTCAGTCCTTAAGAGTTTACAACTTGCCTCTGGTGGTTTCAATGGCTTCTCCCACTAGGATGGTATCAAAAATATCAGCATTCTCATCTACTAAACTTTCTTCTTCCCTTCAACCTATGGCCTCAGGTTCTACATCATCTCTCACCCCTACCACTTCTACCGCTCCTATTACATCCATTTTTAAATAGAACTGAGAGGGTATCAGGGGCCTACCTTGTTCTGTAGCACAGTCTCCTATTTGCTCCATGTTGGTGCTCTGTATGTGGTTAGATATTCAACAACTTTGAGGTTTCGAAAAAGACAAACCTTTGCAACTTCATGTGGACCCATTTATAGCTTTTTACACAACATAACCTTCGCGCCCTTCCTATTCTACTTGCATCGTAGATATTACTCTTTGCAATATGAACCATAGGTATGTGAGATTCTTTATGCTACATATTTCCCTACTTCACATGTGTGTAGCTCAACCATTGATCAAGATCAATTTTCTTCACAATCATTGATCTAGGAAGACTCTACTATTCTTCACAAAGTGAGGTTCTGGTTCCCTTAGTGCTAATCAATATTGTGAAATGAACTATGACCATTGATCTCCCTCCATTCTTATAGTGACCGTCAATCTTAGCAGCCCGTACCACTTTTTCACAATCTGAAATTGCTTCTGCATCCACGCAAATTTGGGATGTGAAATCAATTTCAACCATGGATCTTCTTGGACCCCATTCTCGACCATTAGATGCCTCCATCCTTTAAACTATTTCGTAATATGGAAAACTTTCTTTGGTCGGGCATGTTCATCGTGTGAAATGTTTGATCTGCCATCTAATCAATCTCAGTCTTCGATCATGATTCCCACTTAATGCCTTTAGCATGCCCAATGTTCTCTTATTTACCCTGCATCTCTGATCCACAGACTGTTTTGCTGCTTTCGAAATTCACCACCGATGATTATTCCAATGGTTGAATGTAATATTGTGTGTGCCATCAACCCCTTCTATGAACACTAAGCTACCTTCCCAACACCTCTCGACAAGGGTGAAATTACCAGGTATCTCTTATGACCCAAACTTAACAAAGTGTTAACAATCGGCTCCATGAGGGATGCTATCCTCCTAGTGAGGTAGCAAAGAACACATAGACTAGTCACCTACTCCATTGAAAACCTCCTTTTATTTCACTTCCTGAAAGAAAACATACTTTGAAAGAATGGTTACCTCTTTTGGTATTAGGGCCTTCTCCATGGGCTTCAAATCTTCTAATTCACCATCTGTACTAATTAAAACATAAAACATATTTACACTATCTTCATTAAGCTCAATAATCTGGTTGATCCTTCTTTGAATGGGATTAGGCTCTTCCAATGGGTCCCATAATAACTTCATGAGTAGAATGCTTAGAGAGGTAGGCAAAATTACCTCGAATCCATATACCAACTGAAACGGCGACATACCAATGGCCCTTTTAGTGCTAATTGTGTCAGATCACAAGGCATATTTCAATTTCATGTGCCAAGATTTCTTGTTATCCTCCAACAGCTTCTTAATAATCCTCACAAGGCTTTTGTTAGAGGATTCTTCCAGTCCGATCCACTGTGGGTAATAAGTCGTAGAGTGATTTAAGATTATATGGTATTTATGGAAAAAATTGGTCATTTTCCTCGATTTAAATGTAGATGCATTGTATGTCACAATCCGCTTCGGGAATTTGAACCTTGCCAAAATATTATTTTCTAATAAATCCATTATCACTTATTTTGTAGCCCTCCTGGTGGGTATGGTCTTGAACCACTTTGTGAAGTAATCAGTGGTAGTCAGGATCCACTTATGCTGCCCAGAGGACTTTGGATTTATCTCTTTGATGAAATCTAACCCCCATTGCTAGAAAGGAGCTTCCACAGATATAGGGTTGAGGGGTAGAGACACAACTTTCCTTTTCCCTTCAAAAATCTAACACTGGTGGCATTTAGTCATTTCCTTATAGACATCTGAGAACAACGAAGGCCAATAAAATCCTTCCCTCAAAACTCTTTTTGCGGTAACTTTCCAAGAATGATGTCCTCCACAATATCCTTCATGAAGTTCCTTTGCCATATGTTGAGCTTCATTTTCCAGAAGACAATTCAGCAATATCCCCGCATGGTCTTTCCAATAAAGATATTGTTCTATGATGTAAAATTCCATAGCTTTTAGTTTCATGGATCTAGCCTGGGTTTTGCTTAGCCTAGCACGAGGTTGTAAATTCTGCAATACAAAAATAATGTTAGCATACCAAGGAGATGCAGAGAAATAATGCTTCACTTGCACCTCTGCCTCTACCCAATCAGACTGACAAGCGAGAAAATTCGGCTGCAGAGAATCACAATGGGAGTCTGTCATCATCTTAGCTAACCCTTGTCCTTTGACCAATTTTGTGGGCTTGATTTGTATGTTGTATTCTAGGAGCATCGCAACCCATTTAGCTCTCTTCCCCTCTAGATCCAACTGTGTAAGTATAATTTTCACTACACTGCTGGGTACATAGGCGATTATGTGGGAATGGAGGAGGTAGATTCTGAAATATTTCAAGGATTTAACCAAAGTGTAGGATTTTTTTTCCATTATACTATATCTTAATTCTCTATCCCTCAATATTTTACTGAAGAATGCTATAGGATGTTCTTCACCCCGATCATTTTTTTGCAGCAACACTGCCGCTATAGTGTGTTCTGAAGCATACGAGAACACTAAGAAATATTTCTCAAAATTTGGCCTGATCAATATAGGAGCCTCTAAAATGGCCTGTTTTATATTTTTTAAAGCTTTCTTGGCTCCTACCATCCATTTGATTTCATGATCTTTCCTTAGCATGTAAGTAATGTCCATCAGTATTTCAGCGAAGCTAGGGATGAATCTCCTCAAGAATTTGGCTTGAACAATGAAACACTGTATTTATTTCTTGCTCCTTGGTTCTTCTACTCTTAAGATTCATTTTACCCTGTCTTGATTGATCCTAATCCCTTCCTTCAAAATGATGTTCCCTAGAAACTTTCCTTCTTCTGGAGCAAAGTTCAACTTTGTAGGGTTTTGATGAGACGCCATACTTCCTACATTTAATGAAAACTCTTTCCAAATTCCTGATATGATATTTATCCCACCTATAGTATACAGTAATTTCGTCCATGTATATGACCAGAAAGTTTTCTCTCTCATTTGCAAAATCAATATCCATGGCACGTTGGAAAGTTGCTCCAGTATTCATTAACCCGAACGACATCTTTGTGTACATGAATGTACCCCAAGGTGTGGTGAAAGGGGTTTTTTCTTGATCTTCAGGTAACACCTTCACTTGATTTTAACTTAAAAAACTATCTATAGTGGATATCCTTTCTAATCCTACCACCCTCTATAGGATCTAGTCCATCTTCGGCATGGGTACTTGTCTTTCAAAGAAACTTAATTTAAGTTTCTGAAATCTACACATAGCCTTATCTCCCCATTCTTTTTCTAAACAGAAACCAAATTGGCTACCCATTTTGAAAACCTCAGAGTCACTATTATCTTTGCATCAAACAACCTTTTCAATTCTTTTTCAATAATGGGTACTAGCTTTGGATTGATCCTCCTGAGTTTTTTCCTGAATGGTTTTTCTCTGGGTTTAATCAGAATAGTATGATGTATGATGGAAGTGTCATAATCTTTGATATATTCATAACTCCATGCAAACAAATCCGTGTATTTCTTCATCAGATTCACATACCCTTATTTTTCTTTAGCGGGTAATTTCTTGGACAAGTTTATAATTTTTGGGTCACTTTCAGTGTCGATATTTATATCTTCGATGACATCTGTGGCAGGCTCAACCTTCGGATCTCTGGCTACATCATTTTGGTCAAAAAGAGACTCTGAAGGGATCAAAACTTTGGAAATATGATTTCTTTTCAACTGGACTATATCCTTTCCTCCCAAAGAGTCCTTTAGCTTTCCCATCCCGACGGATTCTTCCCCTTCCTCTTCAACGTCTAGGAAGTTTTCGGGGTCAGCGCCACCTTCATCTATGTGGGTGTTTACAAACTCATCGGATAACTCTAGAAATATTTTGATTTTCATATCATCTTCAAAGACTTGGACATGCCAATATCTAGTGTTGTCTGGTATGGAAGGTCTATTTACAATATCTACTTTATATTTCCTTTTGTCCATCGTAGGGGCTTCGAATTTTCCTGTTGCAATCGATAGAGAGTCCGCCACCATATTTTCATACCTAGGGATTACTTTGACTATATGTTCAGTGAAGAAATTTATGAACATATCCCATACCTCATTCCAATAAGCTCTCATTGTTGGATTTCTAGTCGGGTAGATGTCATTCACCTGATTTACTACAAGCTATGAATCCCCAAAAATTTGGACCCTTCATGTTCCTAAATCCCTTAGTGCATGCAGGCCCATCAACAAGGCCTCATACTCTACTACATTGTTAGAGCATTCAAAAACCAACTTATAAGAGCAAGCTTTGGTATCCTTAATGGGGTATATTATATACACACCTGTGCCAGCACCCGCTTTAGCCACCAAGCCATTGAAATACATCTTCCAGATTCCTTCATCCTTCTTCTTCCTTTCCAAAGCTTCCAGCTCACTTGTCTCTTCTTTACCCTTTTTACCCTTCTGTGGCATAACGATTTTTGAGTTACAAGGAGATATATCATTGAAGAAAATATATGACCCTAGGTCCGTGTCGATGGCATAAACATGATGGATGTCAGGGTGAGCCTAATTGCTCATGATGTGAGGCAATTTCTTCTCACTGTATAACCTTTTGTTTTCATTCTGAATAGGAATTGTCACATAGGTCATGTCCATTTGCAAGCTGCCTTTTAACTTTGAAGTCCAAGACCTTGACAACAAAATACCAAACTTGGGAGGAATGTCGGACACAACGACATCCATGACTACAAATTTAGATGACAACTTATTTAATGATACCACCATGTCTTTGATCAATCCTAGACATTTTCCCCTCTTAGAATCAAAGGAATACAAGTCTTTATAAGGCCTTGTAATCTCCAATCCCAGGATTTCCACCACTCCCTTTGGAATTAGATTGTGTGAGGCTCCTGATTCCAACATAGCATTGTGTAACACCATATCATGTACATTCAAGCTCATGTAAAACAAGGGCACCTCATCTTCAGTGTCCATGCTGTCAATCTTAGATCCCAACATAATAGTAGGGTTGTCTTCAGTTAGTTCTAAGATGTTCGGGTGAGCTTCTCCTTCATTTGCAATCATCTTTGTTATAGTGTTCCTGNGGGGGTTTCCCAGTTCAACAGGTGCCATTGGTTCCAACTCACTCACATTACCATTCTCTTTTTCCACTTCTCTAGGTTCTATCGGCTCCTTTTTTTTTCATTTACTTTCCCTGGGCCAGTCTGATTACTAGAAGGATGGTTTGGGTATAACCCCCCCTTATCTATATAAACATCCCTACTTCTTAACTTGATGTTCCTGACATCGTCTATAGCATGCATATACCCTTTATGATATTGCTCCAATTCCCTTGGAAGGGTATTATCATCCACTCAGAGCGAACATATCATGTTCCTCTTCAGTCAAGTAGATCTCAGAGTCCAAATTGCTAAAATGATGGATATGATCTTTGACAGACTCTGCTTCATCCTCGGAAGCCACATAGTTTTCAAGGAAAGGATGCCTAATTGGCTGCTCTTCTTGGTTTCTTGGATTCCTCACATCCCTTGGTCTATTTTTCTGGAGTGGGGGAGGGACTGGCCTACTAAAATTAGGATTCCTTATCTGAGGTTCATTTTGCTCCCAATTCATTGGCTTGGCCTCCACCATTAGCCTGTTCATCAATTTTTCCATAGTTTTGAGAATCATCTAGAAATTTATATCACTGGATGAAGAGGTAGAAATAGTGGGGTGTGCCTCTTCTCTACCTTTCCTTTTGTCAACCTCTGCCCTTGGCTTAATTTTTACACATGCCATCATATTGTCCTCTACTTATAGGGTATCAATGAACATGGCCGGGAGGGTGTTTGAATTTCTTTCTCTCAATAACAAAGAAAAATCATAGTCAAAGGCATCAGTGTAATGAAGTTTAGCTGCCCCAGGTGAAGGTTTGATATTGTCAGGTATCGAGTTGTAGAACCACATGAATATGCAGAAAACTAATGGACCGATTCAAAACCTCCTTTCTTGAGTTTTTTTTATTGAGACAAGACCTGCAACGGGATTTGTTTATCATCCCACCTTTCTAGAAATATGGTTTGAAAACTAGCGAAGCTCCGAATAGACTCAAGTGGCAAATATTTGTACCACTTCTTGGCTCCCCCAAACAAAATCTAAGATAACAACTGCATTTTGACATCTTCATCATCCACCTCTTCTAGGTCGATGAAGTCATCAAACTTATCCACATGGTATCTTGTTGATACATTTCCCTCCCCATCATAGAGTGCAATTCTTTGGGCGTAGTTCAAGGGGAGGTCATGAAGAACCATAGGTAGGGCTAATGGGGAAAATATAGCAGCAACCATTGGGGTAGGTTGATTAAGAACAGACATCAAGTTAGGAAACTGGGTGTTCTGAAAGATAGGGGCTGTCTCTTTAGCTTTTGGTGGGGTCTCTAGGTTCAGCCACAAAGAATCAAGAAGATAGGATTGGAGTGTATTAGACCTAACCCCAGCTTTCCTTAGGTCATGTTCTGATTTAGATTTGGTTAGTAGTATTTCAGCTCTAACCCCCCATTTGGGTTCTGCTATGCCATACAAATATTGAGATGATGACGTACCAAACAGCAGAAAATTCACTTTCCCTTTATTTCTATTTCTAGGTATTCTTTCTGGATTATCCACACTTTGTAAAATTTCAGGATCAGGGTTACCTCTCATGTCGATCTTCCTGGAAGCTAGGATATCTAGTGCGATACAGGTCGAAGTGGGTGTGAAGTCCCCAGGACAAACATACAACCTTCTCATGAATTCAGAAAATTTTGTTTTACCATAGACTCTCTATTTCCCGAAATCATTAAGCTCGTTGTCGTTCTTCCCACAGATAACCTTCAATCTCGTCCCCATCAATGGAGCCAGTTTATTAGCACCACAATTGAGCCCAAAGGTTGTGGAAGGCCTGCTCCTGGGTAACAGCTGAAGCACTTTAGAAGAGAGAACTGGCCTTCCACTCTTCCGAGAGGGATCTCTCACCAAATATTAACAATGCCAGATATGTACAAGTGAAACTATAAATTGTTTTTAAAATTGGTTGAAACAAGACATAGAACCATTGGGTGATGGAGTTAAGAAGTGTAACATAAATGAAAATAACTTATGTAGATGATTTCAACATAGAGGCAAGATAGCCATTCAATCACAGTCAAATTATAATTTCCTGGTGGAAAACAAGAACATGAACAGACCATCAACATAGAGCATTGAAAAATGAATTCTATATTAACTTTAGAAGAGAGATTTGGTGAATATCTGAAACAATAGATGGAGCATAGCATGTATGAATTCCAAACTGTTACACACTTATTTCAGACATGAAATAAAACATAATGGAAGAGATAAACTGGAAAAACATTCAGATGAGAAAGGAACCAGCAAACTATAATATAAACAACACATGAATCCCTGTGTAAAACGTTGACCTTAGCTTTGCAACTTTATTAAAATACTCTTGAAAGCATACATAGCAAAATTACATCAGCTTCAACCCTTTCTCCTTCTTCAGGAGGTATACTTATAGCAATTTGGACTTCCTAAATCGACATTCGAAAATCAAAATTTGTTACAACTGAAGAATATTTTCTAACAAACTCTTAGGTGGCACATCGGCTATGATTTGCATGAAATGGCTAAACAATGAAATGTGGAATGTAGGAGGAAATATGCATGAGAGTTTCCTAAAATTCCATCTAGTGGGTGATGATTGTACAAAGTTCCGAGAGAGGTGACCATTGGAACGGCTGTGCAACGCAGAGAAAACTTGTCATGTATTATCATCGCCACTCTTACAAATGCATTTTGAATTCGGTCAACCCATATTGCTGAATGACTCTCCATAAATCAGGACTAGGTAGGGTCGTAACTGCCATGTTGTATGCTTGTGCTTTGAGCTCCATTGTTTCTGGGTATTAAGTCTCAGGGACCTCGGTGCATGTGTCTTTAAAATCAAACAACAATTCAAAATCACTCATCAATTTATCAAAAATGATCTTCCCTGACAACGATTGTTTCATTTATCCAAACTTGTTTTTTTCTAATGGGTAGTGCACCAAGCACTCCTAATACTCCTTCTGGGACAATAAAGGACCCTTTTCTTCTGATAAAAAAGACAGTCCTTTTCTTACCAGTGGTTTGAATAGCATGATGACCTCCAGGACTTTGTGCTCAATAACTTCTAGTTTGGCCCATACAGTCTCCAACATACTGTGCTTAGCAACTACATTTCTAGCTCTGGAGACAACAACAACCCTATTTTGGATACCATATCAGTTGCTGAAATCATCTGACAAAGAGCTTAGGAAAGTAATGGCATTTTCTGCTATTGCCAAGGGCCTTTTTTGTATTTCAGCTAATACTGTCAGGACTTTTTTCTTGGCTTCTACCATAGCGCTTTCTTGGTCTTCAATGAAATCTAGAAAAGGTCAAAAATTGTCAAATTTATAATAATGTGATCTCAGATCAAATTTTTAGCGCCTTATAAGGCAAGTTTACTGACCACCTGTTGGCTTAACTTGACCTTTTGTTGAATCAATCCTTGGAATTTCTCTTCTATCTTTTATCTTCCTTGTTTCTCTTTGACCCTTTCTTTTTCTAGTTCCTTGATCTGCTATTTTAGTTTAATAAGCTCTATATATTTTAGGCCTATCTAGGACATTGCTATGGATTAAATTGTACTCTCCGCACTTCTTCCTTGAAGCTCCTTTTCCTTCATTGCTAATCTGGTTTTTAATTCTACATCATTTTTCTTCAAAAGTTGGATGTCTGCTTCCCACTGCCTCTCCTTTTATTCAAGCTTTAGTAGCTTGGATTTGCAGTTGATAAACTCAACGTTCAATGTCTCCTTTTCTCTTTCAAAGTCAGCCAATTCTTTCGCTTGGGCGAGCTGGGTGGTAGGTATTTTTAACTTATTTTTTAGGGTCTGGATCTCCTTCTCCTTATCATTGAGCAATTTTTGAGCCAAAATTAATTTATGTGCCAGTCCTTCTATTTGCATTGCTTCATTTTGTAAATTGTTGATTTGGGCTTTGAGTGCTTTCTTCTCCATTCTCACCTTCCTTCAAAGTTTTAGATTTTTTTCTTTACTTTCCTCCAGCTTGGACATCTGTATGGTAGCCTCAAGCAATCTGGCATTCAAAATATCTCCAGTGTCTTTGTTGAGATGTATTATGTCAGTAGTGGGAACCTTTGAGAGGTTCACACTGACCTCTGACACCTTGTTCCCCATTTCCAAGGCTAACCTAAGCATGTCAGTGGCATGATCTATTACAGTTTTTATTGCCACATTGGGGTAAGGAAACCATGATGCCTTGCTATATAGTTCTGTTGTTTCCTTGAAATTTTTATCAGCCCTCTCTCAATAAGATCCTAGACAGTCCTCTTTGGATGCATGCTTGCTTGGAGTCTACCAGTCAAATACATACTCTTGTATTTGCAATTTAGCTATATTGGGCTCTTACTATTGTTGTTCTTTCACTAAATTAGTCTTCTTCACCTGTCCCTTTTCCTAGCCCCTTTTAACCTACACCAACTACTGTCCCCATTCTATTTTCTGCCTTTTGGGCATGCTGGATTTGTCCACTTCTTCAGTGTCCATGGTCTTCCAACCCCCTCTTTTTATTGAACTTACTGAATAGCTACCCAGTGATGAGAATCCTCTGTCTATTGCAACTACTTTAGCCAATTCTCTTTGGGGAGAAGCTATCCCCGGTAGCTGTGAGCTAGTGCTTTGTTGTATGCTGGTATTTATTGGGGCAGGATTAGAGAAATCATCCTAGTTTGTTGCTTTTCTGAGTCCAGGGATTTCAGTGTGTTCAAAATCCCTGCATTTGTGAGCTTTCCTTCTTTTTGAAATTATCTGCTAAGGGTCATAATTTACCACTTGTCCCAGGGAAACCTCCATGACTATGAGCAAGTTGGTAAAAAGGGGCAAAGAAGCTTTTCTCCTAACTTTGTATGGTCTAACTTCCCATAGGAAAATCAAATTCGAGCTTTTCTTAAAGTTCAAGAAGTGCTCTTCTTCAACAATGAGTCTTTGCCGGATCAAGTCTAGGGAGAAAACCATGGCAGCTAGGGTGGATGTACAAAGCCATACAACCTTATGGTCATTCTCAATTATGCAAGGAACCAGTCCCCTATCTTCTTTCTATTTGACACCTGCAGCATTTTCCTCATCTAGGGCAACACCCTCAGTAACCTTTCTTGAAAGAAGAGGTCGTATATTTCGGCCATCAATTAGTTCATGAATTTACAGTAATATATGGCCATATCAGCAGCGATTTCAAGTTTTGGTACTTTTAGGTCCTCCTCATTATAATCTATAAGCATCCTCAGCAAAAAGGACTGGAATCTAAACATCTAGTGCCATGGAAATTCGCTAACTGAGAATGGATGTTCTTTTCCAGGAACTCATCAAACTTAAGGCAGAAAGACTAATAGGATTGTCTAGGCGATCTAGGTTCGGTTGGACAAGTACTCAAGATGAACAAAAGACTCAACAATGACTCTGTGGCATAAGCGTCAGTATCTAGACCTAGAAACTGACTAGCCAGGGATATACACCACTGAGTTTCTTCATTGAATTGGTTGAGTTCAATAGGGTAAGATAGGTCAATGGGTTCACTATTGGGTTTAGAATAGGCCTTTAGGAAGGTTTCTTTACTTTCGTCTATAGACTCTCTTAAACAATGCAGAATATTTTCTTCCTAGTAGTATTGGAATATATGGACGAATTCATCTGGGACATGCAGGGTTTTGTGGATGACGGAAGCTTGTACTGAGCAAAGTATATTAGACTTTGATTTATTCATAATGACACCTTCTACGATAGAGAAATTGTCTACACACCATTCGACAAACTCAGGGAAATGGGGGGTTTGGCTAACAAAGAAGAAATGGAAGAAAGATCTAAAAACACGGCAGGTATCTCCACCTCGATCCTTAAGAATTTCCAATTTGCCTCTGGTGGTTTCAATGGCTTCTCCCATTAGGATGGTATCAAAAATATCATCATTCTCATCTACCAGAATTTCTTCTGCCCTTCGACCTGTGGCCTCAGGTTCTACATCATCTCTCACCCCTACCATTTCTATTGCTCCTATTACATCCATTTTTAAATAGCACTGAGAGGGTATTAGGGGCTTACCTTATTCTGTAGCATAGTCTCCCGGTTGGTCCATGTTGGCACTCTGTATGTGGCTGGATATTCGGCGGCTTTGAGGTTTCGGAAAAGGCAAACCTTTACAACTTCATGTGGACCCCTTTATAGCTTTTTACACAACATAACCTTCATGCCCTTCCTAGGAGGATTGCAGTGTGGATACTCTTTGCGATATGAACTGTAGGTATGTGAGGTCCTTTATGCTACATATTTCCCTACTTCACGCATGTGCAGCTTAACCGTCGATCAAGATCGATTTTCCTCACAACCGTTGATCTGGGTGGACCCTACCATTCTTTGCGAAGTGAGGTTCTAGTTCCCTCCGTGCTAATTAAGATTATGAAATGAACTATGACCACTAATCTCCCTCTGTTCTCATAGGGACCGTCAATCTGAGAAGCCTGTACAACTTTTAGGAATCTAAAATTGTTACTATGTCCTCGCAAATATGGGATGCGAAATCAATTTCAACCGTGGATCTTCTTGGATCCCATTCTTGACTGTTAGATTCATCTATCCTTTAACCTATTTCACAATATGGAAAAGTGGCTTTGGTCGGGCATGTTCACCGTGTGAAATGTTTTGACACCGTTGATCTTCCATTCGATCAACCTCAGTCTTCGATCATGATTCCCACTTAATGCCTTCAGTGCGCCCAACATGCTCTTCTTTACCTTGCATCTCCGATCCATAGACTGTTTTTATGCTTTCAACATTCACCACCAAGGCTTATTCCAATGGCTGAATGCTATCTTGTGTGTGCCATTAGCCCCTTCTATGAACACTAAGCTACCTTCCCAACACCTCTCAACAACGCTGAAATTCCTAGGTATCTCTTATGACCAAAACTTAACAGAGTGTTAACACCTGTGAGACTTCTCGTGCTTGGGGTCGAGGGTTTTTCATGTCTTTTATGCTTCAATATAGACATCATGCTCTGTTCTAATTCATTTAAATTTACTGCCTTTTTCCTTTTTATAAGTGACCATTTGGTACTTCGGCTTTGTAAAGACGTCATTGTACTCTAGACTTCACAGTCCCATTGACCTACCCTATGGGGTCATGAGTTGGACATCAATCAAATTATCTTCTGTTATCTATATATAGCTGAGGCATATATTGATAAGTATGTATTTTTCTAAAGTACTATATACATCAGGGAATGGCCACCAATGTATCACATAGTATTCAGAACCCTAAATAATAAAAATTCTATACCACTTTATACAAAGGAGAGTGAGACTGTTTCATGACAGTGTTAGAATCTCTGCAAACCTTTATCACACGAATTTCTTCACTTCAGTATGTGAATGATACCTTTAATAAGGTCACCCATATGACTATGCATGGCCCGGTCATTTCCGAGGCCACATGGAGCATTGACAAGTTCTCTACAAAGAGTAGACTTTGCACATCCTGGAATACCTGATATCAACAACATGGAATTAGAAAACCAATATAAAAAATGTAGCAATGCTTATTATATCAACTGAAAAACTGGCAAATTAGACATTCCCATGCTTCAATCTTGTTAGATCTATAAGTTCATGAGACCACATCTCTGATACCCATTAATAACCTTTAATTGATCTATAAGTTCATGACACCACATCTATGGTACCCATTCATAACCTTTAATCGAGCAATCCAAGGAACAAACATGCCTTTTGTCATAAAGGTACTTTAATTAAATTATCAGGAGTTCTGAATTACTACTGAATAGCATCACACAATACTAGACCGTGATTGCCAATATGCTTGAGAGGGAAGTTGGAAGTTTTAATCTACAATGTGCAAAATTTATAGGCTATGGGAAAGTACTTACAATAGAAAGAATCTATAGTTTCCATTTGAACACAAAATCAATAGAGTAGGTAGAAAGGCAAGGAACATAATTTGAAGACCAATTAGAGATTCATTACTGTTGGAAATATTGGTGCAACAAATATTGCAGAACCATGAGTACAACATAAAGAAGAAAAATGGTCAAACAATAGGTTCCATTGAAGGAAAATCTTGTATACCATGTATGAGATGTAAGTGCAACATAGAGGAGTTATGTTCTCAAACTATGAATTCCATCATGGAAAATTTTATTTCCATCAATAAAGGATTCTGAAACGATTCATATTGCAATTTTGCAGGTTATGTACATGGAAATGTGTGCAGATTATGTGTGAAATGTGAGTGCAACATAGAGGAGTGGTGTTCTCAAACTATGAATTCCATCATGAAAAAGTTGTTTTCCATTGATACAGATAAGTGTAGAATAGGAATTTCTGAAACCATTCATATTGCAAAGTTGCGGTTTGAGACAGGAAAGGGTGCACTGTAAGGGATCAGAAAACATGGGCCAAAGGTGCCTTTCATCTTTGACTTCAGACATTGGATGGGTGGGGGTTGTTGTATCATAGCGGATAAGAATTCATACACTAGGGGTGTTAGTTGGTGCATCATCACAGGATTGTTCCATATTTACTTTGTGGAACCCCATGTGATTCTTGTCTTTGTGATTCCATTTTAGTTGCAAGATTAATTAATATCAAAGTGGCANCACACACTCTCTCTCTCTCTCTCTCTCTCTCTCTCTCTCTCTCTCTCTCTCTCTCTCTCTCTCTCTCACACACACACACACACAATTCACACACGAATAAGATTTAATATATTATTTCGGAAATGTTTGTGGCTCCCCTTGTGATTGTTGTTTTTGTGAGCCTTTATAATAAAAATCTTTCTAAATATCAATGTGGAATTTTAATTGTTGAGGATTTCAACCTAAAACAATATGATCATGCAGACATGAGATTTAATAAAACATTGGGGAAAATGCTTAGGAAATATAATTTTAGCCAATTGTGCATAAACAACAATAAATAAATAAATAGAATAAAATAACCTGTAATTGCAGAAAGAATGTATAATACCAATGAAGCGTGAGCGAGTAGAAGGAAGAAGGAACTTCACAAGGGGTCACCCCACCTATTACTAAGCTCATCGACACCAATTTATTTAATTTGTTGGTTCCACTCATGATTCAAACAACCTTCCAGCAACATGAGTTTATTTTTTGTCCTTTTACTAGTTTATCCCTTTTTACTTTTCAGTGGAAACATTAGGGACCCCCGCTTTGGAATTATTTCTTGATGTACATCTCAATACTATCGAAATATTTTGCTCCTAAATTTGCATGCAAATGGAGATGGATCCACCATATTTTTTTACAAGTTAGGATCTAAAAATGGGGAAAAAATATACAAAAAACCTAATTATTAAGAAAAATAGACACCCTGAACCAAAAACATAGAGAATCCATATTTTTTTATATATATTTTGCTCCAAATCGCTCTCACAAATTTAGAAATGCAGACAAGTTGAGAAATTTTGATTTGTGCAATTTAGGATGGGGGGAGGGGGTATTTTATAGATAAAAGATATGGATTTAAGGCCCTATTCTTTGCCTATTTTCGTTATTATTATTATTTTTTTTAATGTATATCTACATAAATGGTTTTTTGGAGGATCCACTAACTAGACATTTCCAGCAAGCTGAAAAACAAATCTAGAGCAAATCCTCTAGTGCTTAAATATTGGAAACATATCTAAGTTAGGGTTTCATTCTTGTTTTTACATAAATAGTGGTTAATCCCCTCTCTTTTGTAAATTTTATTACAGATATCTAATCAACAAATTTTCTCTTAGATAACTCTTCTTCCATTATATTTAGATTTGCAGGTGCAATACACTTGGTTGTGCAAGTGCCCCCAGTACTTTTTTTGTGTTTTTAGCTTTCAGTTATGTTATTATGAGCTTCCTATTTTTTATATTTTTTCTTTTACTTTTACTTCAAAATAGTATTTGCAATGTGGGTTTTCCATTTTATTGAGGAACATTGCAGTCTTGTCTCACAACAAACCACTGCCAACAGAGAAATTACACATGTTTATTTAGGACTTCTAGGTGTGCTTTACTCCTATAACATAAAGAAATAACATTTCATCCTTTGACATGGCATAAAATCTAAATAAATATGACATACCCTTTTAGCCAATACCAGCACACATGATCTCACAAGCCCAGAAATTTCGGAAGACTTGTTCCTCACCTATAATAATCACTATCCAAATTGCATGCTCTCTCAAGGGAAAATATTTAATTCACAAATTATGGAATACGATTCCAAGGTTTGTCACTTATATAGTTTGGAACATGAGGAATAAGATCATCTTCCATAAAGGAAACTCAATATAGCTAAGTATTTGCAATGGGTGAAATGATAGGGTCTCAAGGAGTGAACTCAATATTCAAACTCCCCATTTGAGATCCTTCCCCTAATTCAACCCACTCTCTCTGATAGTATCTTATTATTTGAAGGGACAACAAAAAGAGACCCAGGTAGATCTAGGGAAAGATACTAATTACGGACCAAGAGGAAATCCAAGACTAAAATTGCATGAGCCTAGAGGGCATGGGAAACCCACGAACAATATTAGAGAAGCACTCATTTTATGCAAAGTACTACAACCAATATCCAAATTATATATTTGAGACATCATAAATGCATGGGACTCCAATTTTATCATTGACATTATGAATGGGGTGAACTCCCCACATGCATTTTAAAGTGTAAAAAATCAATACCGAATGTAAATCATTGACCTCTAACTTAAAACAATACATTTTACACAAGTCCATAGAAATTTTAACTGATAAACCAATGTGCTTGCAAATGAGGGCACCTATAAAGCACAAGATATTCATATGAACTCACCCTACAGTAATACTCTCAACTTTATGAAATATCCAATAGAATCTAAGAAATATCATTCTCCACCAATGCTGTCAGTAGTTCCTTGTTATCTTTTTGTTTTTTTGTGCTCACCTCATGTATTAGTGACACAATCCCATACTTCTCATTGGATTCTCTCGATTACCAACAATTTCACACTTACATTTCTAATTGTTACAAATATAAGACCTCAACAAAAGGATACACCATGAATTTCATCTACTGAAGAACTCTAATGCCAATTTGAGAAGTATCCAAGTAGCTGATTTTTCAAAACAAAACTCTCTTACCACCCATGTGAAGGAATTCACAAAGAACCTATGTGACTATGAACACCGATTGCCAGCAACATAGAATTAAACTATGTGCCTTGAAATAGGACAACAAGAGAACAACAAAGAGGAAAACTATAACAATGTGCAGTACCTAGCTCAGGCACTATGAAACATGTGGTAGTTCATTAAAAAAATTAACACCAAATCACGTCAAAGGTGGGATGTTAAAGGAAGCAAGGGTATCAAATATGGACAATTAAAACATGAATGGGGATAACTGAGAAGGTGATAATTGAACAAAAAAAACCTTCCCAATTCTAAGCCTTCAACAATTACAATATGCAAACTTCAATATGTAGAGTCCAACTCACAGACCTACAAGATTATGATATGCAGACTCTTTTCATTTTGTTACTTATTAATGTGTGGCTATGGTGTACAATTTTGGTGTTATGGGATAAACAACATAAGATTTACTAACGTTACAGTCAATTTTAAAGTCATTTTGAGTTGTGAATATTACAACCTTTTGTGTCCCTTCCAAGTTGAGTAAATACATCAATATTGCAAAAACTTATGATGGTACAATGAGGAAAAATCTATTGTGCACTAGAGGTTCAGAAATAAAAATGGAAAAAATAGAAAACAAAATGGTTTGAGTAGATCAGCTTTGATTGCTGCATAATCATGGCCACTGACACAGTTATGGCCATAGGCCTTGTAAAATTCTTGTGAAATGATTAAAAATCATCTTCCGTTGTTCAAAAAATGACAGCTTGCACAAAGTTGAAGTAACCATGAACTAGCCTGAAGGACAACACATAAATTTTCAATAAAAAATATGGAATTATTTCAATTTTACCTTTTAAGTATTTCTTGTGGCAGCAACATTGGTCTACAATACAATTGGGACATTAGTAGAACGTTAAATCCTACATTTTTGTAAGGTATTTTTTCATCAATCTATATGTTATATCTATCTTATCCTTATTATTCTACTTGGGAATCATAACAAGAAAACTGCAGTATAAATTAGCATTTATTTATCTCAATCTTCTTATTCTACTTGGGAATTAGAACAAGAAAACTACAACAGAAACAAGTATACGAAATAAATATGGGAAATTCCAAGACTGAATTCGACAAGAACATACCATGGCCTTCAACTTTAAGGAAAATGTCATGGCATCATAATGATAAGCTCTCATTTCAGCAACTAGATCATTGAATGACTCGAGGACTACCATTCCTTCTAGAAGTGCTTCATTGCTTTTCTGAAGGAGAAAACCAAACATCTCTTTGGTCATTATCTCCACCATACATCTACTATTTTTAAATGTCAATGAATTGAAAACCTCAATTAGTAATAGAATCCATTACATAATGTGCAAACATATTCAATTATTTCCCTCTAAAGAACCACAATCACAATGTGAAAACAACATCACATGAGTCCATTGGAAAGTTGGGAGGACAATTTGAATCCATTCCTTTTTGTGCTTCTCTGGCCCATATGAAAAAATTCCTTTATGATTCCAGTATATTTTCCATAACACTGTTAGAGTTTGATAGATTCAAACTCAAATAATGCATCAATGATGCAGAGCTACATTAGAAACCAGTGTTTCTCTATATTTCATAATTTCACTGGACACTGAATTTGATATAATTATCTAAAATTAGAAGATATCAGAACCTACATAAACATAGATGGACAAACAAGGCCAATCTGAAGGTGAACAGATGTCCAAAATTCATATAAAAGAACTTGCAGCGATTCCTTGCCACAATGCAACAAGGACAAACTTCTTGAAATTCAAGAAGAGGATGTTACACCTTAATAATGTGGTGTTTTAACTTCTTGAACTCTTTACAACTTAGGGAAGGCATGTGAGCCCTGGGTTACAAATTGGCTTGGCCCCTCTTTGTATAGAACAGGTATTATAGTGGCAGCATGCTCACTCCAGTGTTTCTTATAACAACACTTTTACCGATAAGAAATAATTTGGCAAAAAATTTTACTAGGATAAGGATACAGATACACTAGCTTTATGAAAAGTCAGGATCCAAATATACTAGTAAAAAAGTGGGTACAAAAAAATAATTTTTTTTTTATAATTAAATATATGTATATATTAATCCCACACAAATTTCCAAACTGAACAGAGATTCTGTTTGTAATTTATACTAGTTGAGAAATTCCATATGAATTTTAATCATCTTAATCAACATGCTCAATTGTAAAAACAGCATAGGGGAAGGCCTGTTTCCACTACTAGTGAAAGTGTTTTGATGGTCCATTGGTCAATTACCATACACTGTCGTTTATGCATGTTACAATTAGGCATGCATAAGCTCTTTTTCGTACATGTATCATCACTTGGGTTTTGAATTGTAGAAATATGTAATGTATCATGTTACAAAGAGAACAATATTCTTTGAGGGAAAAACACACTAGATCAAAATTTAAACTGTCACATTGCATATACTTTAGCTCTCAACCACCATGCCACTGATTGTAGGTGTACAACAAACTCACATGCTCATTGTATAAAGAAAACAACGGCTATAAGATTTATAAGACCCTTGGAAAACTTCATAACATTTATCAGGGCACAAAACTCCTAAACTGCCCATGTACTAGTACTCGAAACTCATGAAAACATCTCAGAAATACCCAAGTTCCCATGAGGGGTGTGGAACCCATAAGAAGTTTAAAAATACTTACAAGAAATTAAGACAAATTAATCTCTAATTCATTTCTAAACCTACCTACAAACTAACCATCATTTCTTATTTTTTTGCAAGATAATGTGTTATTTACTATACACACAAACACATGCCATGTTTCACTAGACATACCAATTTTGGGGGGGCTCATTAAAAATCCTTTTGGAAAATTACGACAATAATCTCTAATTCATTTCTAAAACTACCTACAAATTAAACGATCATTCTTATTTTCTTACAAGATAAAGTGTTATTTATTATACACACACACATGCCATGTTTCCATAGACATACCAATTTTGGAGGGTCAATTTTCTAGGAATTCCCATTTTCACGTTTCATGCAACTTAGGTCAGGATCTATTCACAAGTACGTTGAATTTTGAAGCACATCAATATGTAGGTGCCATATCCTAGAGAGATTCAATCTTCAAGCTTCCAAGAAATTGTCTGTCGATGATGGATCTTGATCCAAAAGCATGCATACAATATGCATGAATTGGTCTGCAGTGACAATATTTTGTACTTTGCAATGGGGGTATCAGTCTCTTCAATTTTAAAGAACTTCAATATGTGAGTGGAATATCCTAGAGAGATTCAACCTTTTGTACTTTGTAATGGGGGTATCCGTCTCTTATAGAGTATGAGTGGGATTTGGGTGGTTGGTGTTTTTGGAACTTTTCTAGCATTAAAAAAAAGTTGAATGGGGATATGTATTCATAGCAACTGCAGACTCTTTAATATATGTTTCATGGGTGGAGGATCCATTTCCTTTTCCATGGGATATGCCTCCATTACAGATCCCGGGGAATCAAAATCAGATTTGTAGATGAGCAACCTATAAATATGTTAGTATACTGTTCTAGATTAATACTCTCCACCTTATCCATTTTTTTATTACACATAAGCTTTTGGAAACAAAAGAACTTCAATTTTTTTGTTTACAATTTTTAATGGACAAGGGAGTAATAATGTGGAATATAATCCTGATTCCCAACATAATGATATGTTTCTATAGTAGTAAGGCTTGCAATTATCATGTGCATAACCACAAACCAAACAGGGACCGCACATAATGGCACCAAAAATGCTAGTGATGTTAGTACCAGAGTGATGGGTGATGCTACCATTTCAATGCAGTGACTTTAACTCTGATACTGGTTTCCTGAATCTCAAAATTAGGGTGCGGATAATGTCTTAGAAACTACCCTTTTCTCCTAATTATTAACCATGCGGAAGCGTTATCACCATACACAATTAGGACTAATAGTGTGGAACAAAATCCCAACCATTGTAAAAATATGACTTGTAATTATTAGTAATTATGGACATCATGTAGACAACCAACAACATGCCAAAGAAGTTTCATAGTGCATAAAACAGAAACCACAGATGAGGTTAGTACTAGATTCAGGGAGGTTGCTATCAAGGATTTAATGCCAAATCTAGCTTCGATATTGGAAAAAAATTTGAACCAGGAAATATATTATAAACTAAGTCTCGCTAACCTATGTATTACTTACATAAAATGTTTATAAAGCACAGCTTCTCTATGCTAGATAAATATCCAAGCATTCAATATATGATAACCTTCCTTATAAACCACTTCTGCAGGATGGAGAATTATAACTTCTTTGTATATTTGAATATCAAATGGATGCCAAAAGGTTCAATCCTTGTCATATTAGCATATAAGTTATGCTTCATAATAAATATATTAAAGGAAAAATAAAAAATCAACCTAACTTCAAAACGCTCAGCATACCAATTAACAATTTCACTATAAAACAAATTTGGAACATTGCTCAAAGAAAAGTTATGGCATGCTTATCATTTTGAGCAATAATCAAGCACTCACTAAATCAGTTCTAGTGCCAACAAAAGAGAAATATTTGCAGTATGGGGATAAATACTTAAAATGCACATCATCCAGATGCATAACAGGCCTTAATGGACTCTGTAAAAGTATTTCCACAACATGGCTTTGGGAAACGATACTTCTTCACCTCTCTAGATTTAAGATTTTGACTCTGCCATGACTCACCCCTCTCTTCATCCCACTTCACATGACACTTCAAATTAGACATAGATGATAATTATAGATTG
Organism: Pseudotsuga menziesii; assembly: GCA_001517045.1. Taxonomy (NCBI): domain Eukaryota; kingdom Viridiplantae; phylum Streptophyta; class Pinopsida; order Pinales; family Pinaceae; genus Pseudotsuga; species Pseudotsuga menziesii. The sequence continues at coordinate 97,920 of LPNX011002867.1, read as the reverse complement.
CAGTCCTCTTTGGGCCACATAAATAACTTTCCTTCATTCTTTACCAAGTGACAATTTAAATGGTCCTTCCTCTTGTAACTAAAAAAACAAACCATCTACTGGGAAAATAAATGTTCTCTTCAAAAAAATTTAAAAATTAAAAATTACACAAATGTTAGGTGATAAGAAGATAGACATGGTTGCTGCATAGTATCATATAAAACAACATTGTGCAACAGATGTTAAATTTTTCTAGCCTAAAGAAATATAATTCATATTTTGAGATCGTTTTACAGTAACATGAATCATATGAATTGGTCAATTTTAGTTCAAGCATGGTTAGGAAAACATTAGCATTTCCTAACCAGATCACATGGGAGTGGTAATGTATGCACTACAAGGATACCAACTTTTCAAATTGCACCTAAATGTAGGCTCGATATATGAATGTAGGCTTAAGTTCATGAGAACACATCTCTAATACCCATTCATAATATTTAATTGAGAAATCCAAAGAACAAACATGCTTTTTGTCATAAAGGTACTATAATTAAATAATCAGGAGTTGTGAATTACTACACAATAGCATCACATAATACTAGACCGTGAATGCCAATATGCTTGAGAGGGAAGTTGGAACTTGGAGCCATAATTGGGAAAATATTGAATAGTACATAGCAAGGTTAACAATGTATTCAAACAAACAACAATTAACACAATGTGGATTATTAAATAAATACTTATTTACTCAAAGAAGAGAAATTAATATAATTCCAAGGAATACTCATTTATTGGATTTAATTTTTTAACAAATCAATCATTTCATGTTTGACTGGGAAAAATAGAACCATATTGAGATAGAATAAAATAGAATGTTATCATGTACAAATAGATATCCCATACGATTTAACTGGAAAAAGAATTTAACAATTTAAAAGTACAATATAGCAAATCTAGAAGAAATAATAGCTAATGAATGGTAGAAAAAATGCCTAAAATGAAATTAAGTCAACATCCTTTTTCTTTTTAGAACTATGTTCTTAGGATGATCCTCCTTTCTTGTTGGATATCATCTCATCTAAATCAGCTTATGCATCTTCTTCTGCAGTAGATGAATAGTCATTTGAAGGTTTCATAGTGCAGTTCTGACAAGAGCATCTTCTCAAGCAGTTCAAAGTTTCTTCCTCTTCCACCGCAACAGGTACCATTGCAGGTTCATGTACAGTTTGAGATGTTGTGGCCTTCTTCATTTCTTCAAAATTAGAAAGTACTTGTTGGATCTTATCATTCACATTTAAATCCTAAAAAATAAAGTCCTCATTATCACCATCTTTCTTAATCATCCTCTATATAGTAGATTGTGATTTCCAACATTAAAACAAAAAAATTGAGTAGCTACCCTCAAAAATCTAAATAAAAAAAGACATGTTGGTAAATAAACAAGTGAGGCCCACTTACTTCATAATCATGGCAGTGGATTAGTTACTTCCTCCTTGCTCATAGTACTTGACCCGCCTCCCCTATGCCTCAGCAAATACAAAACCCTCATTAGAATCTTAATAGGGGAGATGATAAAGTAAGTCTAGGGTTTCCACAAGGTCCAAAATTTGGCATAAAATATGTGAACAATACCTGACCATCTAGTGATGTCTAGTGGAATCCATGAATGTTCGACAGCAACCCAGTGGCATCCATGAAAGCTTGATAGCCACATGAAGTGATGACAAAATAGGATTAAAATAATATTCAAAGTCCATGAAACACAATGTTTATTAAATTATTTTGATAATAAAGATAGGATTAGCTAGACTTGAAAGGATCCCAGTGCACTATTGAGATGTTCTCTTCTCTCTGCTTTTGTCCTTTCACCCTAAAGTGTAAACATTGATAAAGTAACTTATCTGTTTAGACATGGAAAACCATCACCATTTCACATAAGGATTTTGTGTAATAGGATAACAAAATAAGATTGCATAGTTTCAATTGAAGAGCTTTCCCAATGCATCAGACATGTAGACAAAAGCAGAATATTACAAAGCTGACACTGAGAAGAGTAAGCAGACTTTGTGTAAGCTTAACTGAAAAATGGATTCAACACATCTAACTACTAGATTTAATCATGTTCTGCTTATGACACCTGCAAAATAAGTCCTTAAATTCAAGGACTATAAAACTCACGAGCAATACATATTTATTCATTAAGCTATAAAAATGCATCCCTCTATTAACCAACTTTTATTCTAATCGAAATGCACCCAAAGAAAAAAATTATGCTATTCCTATGGTCACTTATTGGAACTTCATTATATCTACATCAAAGCCAGGCATGCCAAATTTAGTAAAGAATTTCTCCACTTCAGCTTTCAGATTTTCAATGTCCTTATTTCCCGCCAACCCCTTTTTGAAGTCCTTGAGAAGTTTCCAATGTTCCTTCTGGATAGCAAAAGTGATGTTAATTGATTGGTGGAGGAACTCTCCAATCTACTAAAAATTGGCTTCCTTAAGACCTCTAGAGGTCATTGCAAGGGCACCTGCAAAGAAAGAACTAACAAGTTATTGAAATACAAACACCCAATCCAAACAATCAAGATTCAACCTCCATTCACCGATTGGTGAATGCTACCATCCTATTAATTTCTATCCTCAGCATCTGTTTAGGTATGAGTTGAACCATCTGACCAAATATTGTTGAAGCATGATAACTCTCAGATAGTAAGCAACCAATACTGACAAAATTCCCTAGTTTTGTGCAGCATGTCATAAAATATTTAAATGTAACATTCACTAACAAACATGAATACCACCAAGGGAAAAATAATTACTAACACCATAAACTGCATTCCCTTTTATTTTTAAGTTACACATATCGCACACTTTCTCCACCTTATTTCCTGCAACAAGCAAATAATTGACTGCATATTTCTATGAGATTTCCAAAGTTATTAATAAAATGAAGTAGATCAAATTAAATACATTTTTTCAAGGCCATAGAATCTTGTTTGCTAGACTACATTCTATAATAGATCACACTTAAGTCGAGATAAAATTTTCTCACCAGTCAGTCCAATTGGATGGAGATCCCACAGAACTATGTGATTTTCTATCCCACTTGTAACAAGCTTGTATCCTTGGTTCATCAAGTAGTTATCGACAACAACCACATTTTCCTTGACCTACTTGGCATATGCCTAAAATATAGGATTCATAACATGCTTAAGAGCCCCAACCAATGCTACAATATGGTGGTTGTGTGGCCCTCCTTGAATAGATGGGAACACATAAAATTTAACTCTATCCTCGTAATCATAGAGGGCACAGTCTAGCTGTCCCTTTTTAGATGTTTTGGGGCTTTTCTTGTAGAAGATCATCCCGTATATTGGACCCCTCAAGCTCTTGTGGGTTGTTGTAGCAACCAAATCACAATAGTCAAATGGATTTCTAGTTTCTTGAATTGCAACAAGAACATGGATGGAGTTATAATGAAGTAAACAATTTCAAACACTTCATAACTGTATGCATTTGTATTAACTATTAAGAGACCATATTTTTGCTTGTTGTGACCAATATCATCCACATCTCATAATTAGTGCCCTTTAAGCTAATAAGTAAGTGTTTTTAATATCAAGAAAAGATAGAACATGTGACAGATCTATATTAAAAAAAAAGAGCCAAAGAATAGAGGAACTTCATGTGATTCCAAGATTGTTTTTTAATGTGGCATTAATTTATAATCCATAGATCCAAAGTACACATGATTCTCAAAAAGCATACTAAGCATGTTAGAGTACCAAACCTGAGAATGTAGGTTCTGTGATGTACAAAAAATCCGCTCAAAGTCCAAACACTGATGAGCAATTTATTTTCTAAGAACATGGTATGCTCCAAAAATAGCTAGAACTCCAAATTTATGTCATCCCAACGAAAAAAGTACAATATAATCACTAAACCTGGGATGATATCAAGGATACATCAAAATTCAGGTGATTACTGGGTCTATATTGATAGGTCAACGTAATTGGGTACAAAAACTGAACTGGAGAGCTAGATATCAGAACATGAACATGGTATAATCCATGTTTAAACAATTATAATGGGAACAACATGGAGTCAAAATGCTAACTAGTTTAAAACACACCTTAAATATGGAAAAAGAACAAAATAGTAAAACATCTGACAATCATTTGTCCAAATCAAACAGTTCATTTCAAGTATAATTTCTCGTTGTAAACTATATATGCATCAGTTCAAAAAGATGGCCAACATAAGTTTCAAAGGATGCCTGCCATACATTTCAAAGGATGAGGTCCATCACTAACTCCAAACAATTTTGGTGGAATAGATAGCCCTCAGAACTGGCACTTAAGTCTAATCTTTAAGATGCATCCCCTTTGGACATGTTTCTTCAAGCACTTCCAAAAAATAATGCAACGCATGGTTTTCACTTCACTAACAGTAAAATATTACTGCAGGAAAAGTGCAAGTTAAACATTCTAAAGAAAGCTCTCACTAATAAACCCTAAAACTTAAACCATGATGAACATAACTATATTGCATGCATATGTGAATGTAATAGCAAAAAATACAGTATATAAAATATAGGTATCTTTAACATGATCTATTTAATTAACTGTACTAAAGAATGTCAGCAAAAATACCAAAGGTACCCGCGTAGCGACAAGGCCACTGATGTGAGCCACGTCACATAATAGCATGGCACCACATTTATCAGTAATAGTGCAGAACCTAGCATAATACTAGTCCCTGGGATAAGGATTGCCTCCACAGATAATAAGCTTAGGCCTGAAATCCAAGGCTTTCTCCTCTAGCTTGTCATAATCAATGAACCCGGTCTCCCAACTGACCTTGTAAGGAAAACCTTGAAGTAAATAGATGTAGTAGACCTGTGCCATTTGTTTTCACCTGAAGAAGACCCAACTCTTGTGCTTCTCCATACCCAATGGATGAACATCCAGGGCTTGCAAATCAAGGACGAACTTAGACAAGTTTACCCAAAGATCCATAAATAGGGGCAAAATACCAATTTTTTAACCTATCATCCATAAATTTGGGTGAACCATCTCCATTTATTCTCTAGAACTGTAAATTTTTTGCAATTTTACCTCCATTACAGAAGAAATCGGTGTGAATGTCAAGATTTTCCCCATCGACGGGTTGGCTAAATTCAATTTTATGAATTCTCATAGTTTAATCTCATGGGCTATTTAATTTGGGTAAATTATACATAAAATAAAAAATGGGCTAATTTATTAAATTAAAAAAAATATTTTAATATTAAAAATTCGTCCACCTTTTTTTGGGAACCCCTTAAAATTCGACTATGGGCTATAATTCACCCCTAAAATCATCCCTGATATTGATGTATCAAGTGCCTATGGAATTCAAATAGTAAATTGCTATTACATTTTAGAATTCTCTTTTATGAGTTTATGATACAAATAATATTTGACAAGGAATTGTGAGTACAAAGTGTAGGTATTCATGGTTACAAAATGCATGAGAAAATAGGAATTGAAATATAAATGGAAGATAAATCCCACAAAGGAAAGAGGTAACATCTAGAATCAATGTGATCCATGGAATATTATGAAATGTTAGAAAAATGTTATCATCAATTAATTAATTCCATTTATGGTTAACCATAATTAGATAATTGATACATCGAGAGTATGCTTGGTAGGAAGTTTTTGAATTTTTTTTTACTAAAGTACTTGAATATGGTAATTGTATTATTATGAGAATTATCAGTTGTGCAAGCAATGTATTTGTGATAAATAAATTGAATTATAGAATTTATTTGAATTGACTTCTACATGTAGAGATACTAGAAGTATCAAACTATGCCAAGGAATAAAGTCTTGTTTAAACATTTTGAGAGTATAATGTTGAAAGAGTTAATCAAAAATGTTTTGATGCATATCGGGTAAGCTCTCGAACATAGATATGTTTACTGATGGTTATGACATTTCATGTAGTCAACAATATATGTCATTATTACTAAATAAACAAAGAATGACGAAAAGTTTTGAGCTGACCATGGGGGATGCCCTGGGTTATAAGGATCCTAATTTATTAGAATTTGTTCGACTCTAAACATAACTAATTAATCAAGAAGAAGTAAAAAATTAGTTTGGCATTGAGTTTCCATGGAGCACCCGAGAGAGGTGTTAGGCTCTAAAACTATCGACAAGTTGGTAAATAGTTGTGAGTGGACACCCTTGTGAGGTGTTAGAATCTATTGAGTGCTCTATGATATTAATACCTAGGCCTAGGCAAAGCGCTAGTTGTGAGCACCAAGAGGGGGTGTTAGGCTCTTAAGCAAAGAGCTACTAGTGAGCACCTAGAGGGGGGTCTTAGGATCTTAAGCAAAGAGTTTCCATTGAGCACCCAGAGGAGGTGTTAGGATCTTGAGAAAACTTCCAAAGAGAACCTTGGTGATATTTAAGGTTCTATGGTATTGGTTGAGTGATATATATATATAGGTTGAGGAGGCCTACATGTGAACTTCTGGTTCAATGAGGAGATAACCCTCATGCATATATATGAGAACTTGTTAAAGAAGATCTCATCCAAGAAGTGCTTGGAACATTGATGGCATAAAAAGGGTATGTGTGTGTGATTTTGGTAATTTGTGCACCATGATATGATGAATGATGAAACATTAGTTGCAAATTATGCATGAGGAGAATTCTCATGCGGCAAACGTGATAGAAATGTTGTTGTTATGTGCATTGGTAATGCTTTAATTAATATCTATTTTGGAAAATGTGAAGAAAGTTCTAATTATGTACATGTCATGTTAATTTAATATGATTACAATTGTGGTGAGCCAAGTGGAAATGATTAAATGTATTTGAAAAAAAAAACCTCTATACCTGGGGTATGAAGGAAAATGTTGAATATGGATAATGTATGGACCAAGAGATATAAATATAGGGATGATCCTACTTTAGATAATAAATTTTACATTAATTTTATGATTTTCAAATGTTGGGTATCTACAGGAATATCATGTTATAAACAAATATAAATTCTATAAGGGTTGTTATGAAAAGAAACAAAAATATGTTTCGAAAGAACACATGTTTCTTTTGATTTTAAATTTTATATTTATGCATTATTCAAATGTATGGTTACGATGATATTCTAGGTAGGAATTGTGAAATCTTGCAGAGAACATGTTAAAGAAAAACAAAGTGGGATTATATTTACAAATAATATGGAAGAAAGGAATGAGGATCTGCAGAAGGAATGAGGACAAGGCTTGGCGAAGATGTAACACCAAGGACGTTGTTAATTCTAAGGGGCAAATGATGTAACATCCCCTTTCTACCTTGACCCAAAAGCATAGACTGTAAGTAAAATGGAACTGTAAGTAACCATCCTAACCTTACGAAAAATTATGGATTTGGTTAATAGTGTTAGGAGTCTGGAAACCTGGTGTGACTAAGAACGATTGTGGATGAATTCACTGGGGGGAAGGTTAAAACAATGAGTGGAGCCTTGGGAATTCAAAGAAGAATAATGATTCCCTTGAATACCTAATACTTGTGGGGTCATCCTAATTTGAATTAAGTCATGAATACGCTGATTTCTTGGTTAACAAATAGTGGGTCAGTATGATCCTCTTTTGGTATCAAAGAAAACATATATATATTTTCTTTATTATTGTTTTCGTAATACCTAATGTTATGCCAAGGAAACCTCCCTAAAAGTTTTAGTGAGAGGATTGACGATTTCTCTTGAAGAAATTGCAGTCAATGAAATTATTTCCTCAAAGGTTTATCTACTGATACATTAAGAGAAATTAAATTTTCTGCAATACATAAATACATGTACAAAGGTGTATTTATGTTTTTGAGGAACACTTATAAAAATTAGTAACAGAAAAATAATCCTTCATAGTGAGAATTTAATTTATTTATGTTTATTTACATAGGTGTAAATATAGTCAGAATCCTTTATATATAAACTAAATAAATGTGTTTATATATTAAGGGTTGGTTATATAAACACTTAAATAAAAGTAATTACCTTGTCATAAGAATACTTCCTTTTTACGGAAAAGTGATAATTTTTTTTTTTATCAATAAGAATGAGAAATTATATTAAAATACTAAGTGGTGATACAAAAATGATATACAAACAGACCTAGTTTGCTATATGAACTAGACAGAACCAGTCTGGAAGCAAGCAGGGCTCATAAAGGGCATCCTCGAAGATATTGAATGTAGCAAGAATTCATCCAAGCCTATTACATAACAAGATCCCAAAGATATGGATCCTTCCAAAACCTACTTATCGGATAATACTGGAACTACCCATTACATTGAAACCAATATGAAGACCTATAGATATAACATTAATCCCAAAACCCGTCCCTTGGCACAGAGCCAAAAAATTCATAGCTACCCAAATTACAGTCGTTACATAAACCACAGAAAACACAACCCAGAACATTGGATCCTATAGAATCATTCCTTTTTCTAGACCATAACAAGAAACAGGTCCACTATTGAGACCCAGACATATCAGAACATCATCCCATTACCAAAATAGTATCCCATTGTAACACTTCAACACTACTAACAATGAGGGAAAGCAAAAGGTCCATAGAACAAAAGACCCTGTATCTCATCTACCCACCTCCAGATTTGGTCCTAGGTGGCGCTCCTCATGCTGAGAATGAAGAGCACTAGAGCCCTCAATGCATGGAAAATTGGCAATAGTATTTGACGAGGTGGTGGAATTCTCCCCCTGGCCATCCAGAATTTCCATTGCAATCTAGTGAAGAAGTCTAAACCCAACCGAGTTGTCTTGTTTCCCCCTTCGAATGAGGGCCATATCCTCCCTTATTCCTTGTGCAATCTGAACCTAGGATTGTATATAATGGGCCAGGAGAATACATAAAGAACAAAAAGGATTGAGCATGAGGGGTCTACCCATAAGGATCTCGTACTCCATGAGGAGATCTGATTGCTTAATGGCGATGAAGGTTTCAATTTCCATTGGAGTCTCTGCCATGTACTAGTCACCCTAGTTAAAGGGCCTTTGGGATGGTTCTTCCACCATCATGGGAAGGTCGTTCCTTGACCTGGGCATCACCCCACTATTACCTTCCCCTCTGCTATTTCTCCTTTGGTGGTTTCAGGCTCTCTAGTAGCAAGGAATTATAACACCACACATAATGTTACTAGGTTCCAGAAGGAATAGAATAGCCACCGAGAGTGAGACCTTGTGATCCCGTCTAGGTTAATTAATAGACCGCATACCTTTCCTCTGCTGGATTCGAGCATTAAAACCACTCAATATTTTTTCCTTAACCTTCATCATTCTCTGCCCTTCATTGTGCTTCACCAAATATTTCATGTTGTGCATGAGATCCACCACCTTTGTATTCATTTATTTCTAGTTGATACAAAGATCTGTGAAATTCCTTGTTCTTACATTAGCTAATGTGGGATCCATACCCGCAGGCCCGCAGGTTCGACTCCTCTTCTTCTCCTCACATGAATCAGCCAGCGTGTTAATCCTACAAAGTGATATGCATCTTCGATGGTTAACAGGCTCACCTGCTGGTGGAATATCCTTCTGCTATGACCATGTGCTCCATACCTTCACAGTGTGTTTAGATGAGTGGGAAACTGGCCCCACTCGGATATCAAGACAACTTGCATCTTTCAATGCCTGTTGCCTCTGCACTTGATGGCATATTACTTGATAACGATATGAAGGATGGCTTAGTTTCCATTTAGCTGGAGCACTGACTATCTTCCACCTGCGGCGGGTTGGGGTGTGTTTGACAATTATTCAATTCACCCCTACCTTCCCTATCATCCTCCACCAACTTCATGCAACGTTGCCAAATTACCTGTCTGTTTCCCCTGTCATTGAACTCTTCTGGATGGAAGGAGCATCTAGTTTCCACTCCTTCATTCGCAAGAGCATCTCCCACCTTATTACCTGATATCCTCACATGCAAGAACTGAATGGCTGAATTTCCTTCTAGGATACTTCTAAGAGAAAAGAGTCAGGCTTCCCATCACCAGTTCTTTGAAAACTAAGATGTAGTGCACCATTTTGAAACTGACAAGCTATGTTTATTACTATCTATGAATCACCTTCCACCACCAATGGAGTCTTACCCATTTGTAGATCCCATGATAAGCAATTAATTAGGCCTTCTAGCTCAACCATATTGTTTGTGTTGTTTTCAATTGATCCCTAGAGCATGCTGAGAATAATTCCATCTGAGTTTCTTATTGCTTCTCTAAATCCTACAGGGCCTGGGTTTCCTTTGGTCGGTCCATTGAAAATGTATTTGAAGGATCCTTCTGGTGTCCTAGTCCAAGTTTTTGCACTGTTAATAGAGGTTGGATCCATTCTGGTTAGTCCGTTGTTGACAGGTAATTCAGCAATCCCCAATTCATATAAGATAATTCTTTTGTTCGCTTCTGCTATGAAATATTCATGTGTCCACTAGTGGAGGGTAATTGTTTCTTTTTGGTGTGTTTCTATAGTGTTCCATATTTATCCTTGTTTCTGGGTTTTGTTTTCAAATATTTGACTGTTATGAGTTTTCCATAGTTCCCATACCGTAAAGCCACGGAGCAGCTCCCATATTCTATCAACAATTTTATTCTTGAATACCTTCATGGGCCATTATGCAATTGTGATATCTAAACTTCCTTTGTGACAGTGGTTCTTTTAAACAATGGATGCTCCATTTTCCTAGATTGAGTCTGCCACTATACATTCATCTAGGAGATGGTTGATAGTTTCATTGCTCTGTTCATACATACAACACCTAGAGGGTGCAATGATTCCCCTGATCTGAAGGTTATCCCAAGTTAGGATGTGACGTTTGAGCATGAGCCAACAAAAAACCATGACCTTTGGCCGCAATCCTCCTCCCCATATTTTCCCCCATTTGGCTTCTGGTTGCATATTTTGAGTCCCTGTTACTAGCCCTAGGGCCTCTTTGGGGTTGAAATTTCCAGTGTTGGAGTATCCCGATCTGAGTTTGTCTGAATTGTCATTCTTTGTTATTCTTCTAATGTTTTGTTATTTGTGTGGAGTTAAGCTTTGCCACAAATTCTTCTATATCTTCCTATGGTGCTTTAGATTGCCACCAATTATTTTCTTTCCAAGTCCGGAAGATCCAATCAATGTCTCTAGGGTCCTAGAAATCTGCCACTGTGCTCTGGAAATGGTTTTTGAAGAAAGGATCTTAGAATATGGGAATCATCATTGCAAAGTTAGCATTGGTTCCTGGTTCCATGCGTCCCTAGAAAATCATGCGGTTCTGTCGTCTTGCACTTCCTAGAAGCTATGCTTCTGTACCAATCCTTTGTTTTCCTATGTCACTTTCCATATATTAGACCCTGGTAAGTTTTCTCCAAATCACACTAGGGATTTCTTAGGCCAAAGGTGAGCATATTTCAGGTGCCACAATATGGCCCATTGCTCCTCTTCATAATTTATCCACCTCCACCATATTTTGGCACTCATCACCTTGTTATTGTCTAGAGGGTCTCGTAATCCTAGGCCTCCCACTGCCTTAGGAGTACAAATGGTTTTCCAACCCACCAAAGGCCATTTCCTGTGCCCTTCCTATCCACCCCATAGGAAATTACTCTGAATATTTCTTATTTGTTTAATAACTAATTTCGAGGCCGCTAACACCAAGAATAGATATAAAGGCATTACCTGTAGAACCCATTTCACTAGGACGAGCCTGCTCATAAAATTAAGGGCTCTAAAGATCCAGAGTTTGAGCTTCTGTTTGATTTTATCCAGCAACTCCTTCCATGAGATTTTTCTAATAGTTGATTCCGCTAGCGATGCACCCATATATTTTGATGGGAGTCTTCCTTTCAAAAACTCTAGGATTCTAAGGATATTCCTTTTGGTAATTCTTGGGGTATTGAAGAAGTAAGTATGATAATTTTTCTTGTTGATTTCTAGTCCACTTGCTTCCAGGAATGTGTTCAAACTATCGTTGATGCCCTTGGCCTCCTGGACCGATGAAGGTCCCATAAGCATACTATCATCCACGAATTGTTGATGGGTCTGGGGGTCCATCCCTGTAGTTAGAGATAAGCCTCAAATCTTGTTCTCAAATCTTCCATTTTTTAGCAATATTCCTAGTCCTTCATCATCTATGATGAAAAGGAAGGGAGAGAGGGGGTTCCCCTTCCTTATTCCTCTAAAGGCATTGAAGGGGGTCGAATGGGATCCGTTGACCAAGATTGAGAAAAACCCCGAAGAGACCATATTCATTACCTAGAGTCTTTGTGGTTTTAAGCGAATGAATTGTTTCATGGACCAAAATAATGCCATCCAGAATCTTCCTTCCTTCCATGAATGCAGCCTACTCCGGTGAGAATCTTCCTTCCTTCCATGAATGCAGCCTACTCTTGTTCTCTTTAGCTGAATTCCTGTAACTAGCTTTTTTTGTAGCCTTAACTCTGGAAATCCCATAGTCATCCCTTGAGCCTATTTTAGCTGCATCTTACTCTTTATATCTTATTTTGCTTGAAATATGTTACCAAAGGAATCCTTCTTCCATTTTTTTATGTTAAATTTCAAGAGTTTAAGTTTATGTTTGAATTGATACATTTGGGTCTCTCTAATGGGTGGGAAGCCTTTCCACCATTCCTTGAGTTTCTCGTGAAGATCCATTTGGAGGAGCCAAAATTTTCCAAATATGAATGGTCTATGAGGATTTATCCCTACAGTATCCCATTCCATACTGATAGGCCAGTGGTCCAGTCCTGCCACTGGAAGTACCATCACTCTTAATTCTCTGCCGACCATCATGATAGATTCTGAGATTAAAAAGAGGTCAAGCCAATAGGCTATCCCTCTTTCTTCAGCTTGTTTGTTGTTTCGTGTGAATATACCATTAGAATTTTTAACATCTATCAAATTAAGGTCATCAATTAAATCATTGAATTGAGCACTTGCAGGGTTTAAGTTCCATATACCACATATTTTCTCTTCTAGGTTTTTGATGAGGATGAAATCCCCACCCATGATCCAAGATTTTCCCTCAGCAATTTCTTTGATATCAAAGAGTGAGTCTAGAAAGGACCGTTTCTTCTCTCCCCTCAGGGGCCCATAAAAATTGGTAAGAAAACCTTTTATTCTGGTACCTAAAATATGGAAGCCTACAGAGAGTGAAAATGGAGTTGCTAGGAAGCCTGAGAGGTTAACCTCTCATGGATTCCATAAAATTCCAAGCCCTCCCACTACCCCTTTGGCATTTATCTCAATTGATTCACAGCTCTTCCAAATTTTCTGGGCTATACTTGTTAGCTCTTCGCCTGAGCATTTTGTTTCTTGCAAAAAGATGATCCCATATTTTTCTTTTTCAATCCTTCTTTTGAGAAGATGGATTTTCAGAGCACTGTTGCAGCCTCTAATGTTCTAGAATGTAATCCGCATCAATAATTGGTTAAGTGGATGGAGAAAGAGAAGCATCTATAGTTGGATACTGTCCTAAAGCCACTAGTTGCTCTCCTATAGCTTTTATTATTTGTACATTGCTTGGCCTCCCCCACCTTTATTTTTTTAATTTTTTCTTTCCATTCATGTCTTTGAGAGATTCAACAACTACTCCCAAGTAATTCATGATTTTATCTTGAATTATCTCCTTCTGCAGCAGGGAGACTTGCTGTGGGGAGATATGGGTTGGAGTCTTTTTAGAGCAGGAAGCTTCCAATCCTACCAGATCCAATGCAAGTCTTTTCTTGTCTTTTGATGCGAGTTTTGATGTCTCTGAGAATTTCTTTGCTTGACTCCTGCTGCCTCTGGAGAAGTTGATCTGTAGAGGTTTTGATAGTCTCTTGTTTCTTTTTTGGGATTATCTCTATCTTGTTAGGGTTAACCTTGACTTGAGATCGAGTCAAAGGTGGTTAGGTCTATCACATGGTTTGGGCACATGGTTTGTTGTAGCCCATGGTATCGTCCCATGGTATTGCATGTGTTAACCTTGACTCGGGATTGAGTCAAAGGTGGTTAGGTCTATCACATGGTTTGGGAACATGGTTTGTTGTAGCCAATGGTATTGTCCCATGGTATTGCATGTGATTAAGCCTTTATAAGTCTTGAGGAGGCTCCATTGTATACAGGGCTTGGAGGTGAGCGGTGACTAGCTCACTTGGCTCGGATGGCCGGTTTTGGCCATGTAATGAAGATATTCATTGGTGCTGATTTTCCCCAGATGGGGTTTCTAGGGTATATTGTGTGTCTATATGTGGTTGCTTGTTATAATGTTTATTTCTCCCTCATTATTATATTGCATTGCTCGTTTTAACCTAACATGTCTCCTTTTCCTTGTTATCTTCACTTTGTTCCCTATGTTGGTCTTCTTTATTGTTAACCTTATTCTGCTCCTTTTGTTGTGATTCTTTGTTGATTTCCTTATATTCTTGGAGGATCTCATACCTATTCCAGGTTTGCACTCTTTTGTTGATCTCTGGTCCCGATGTCTTTCTTGCTTGTCGTTTCTTGTTTTGGGTTTTGGTGAATCCATCAACATCTTGATTGTCCTGATCTTTCTTCCCTCCTGGTTGTTTATTTTGTCCGCAATCCCGGAATAGATGTCCATTCCCATGACATATCCTACATCTAAACGTGATCTATTCATAATCTATTTCCTGGAACAATTCTTCGTCTTCCCATGTTAGCTCGATTCCATCTAATAGGTCCCTAGATATGTCAAGATAGATACATATCTTTTTTGTCGAGTTTGCTCTGAGATTTTGATGAAATTCCCCAACGTGTTCCCTATATCCATCAGAAGCTCTTCCTTATAGTATTCCATTGGAAGAGACTACATTCTTATCCATACTGGGGAAATCGTGAGGTTTTCTTTGTTATGGCCGAATCTCTCTTTCCATCGTCTAAGGAAAAGGCCAGCCGAATCATAGAAGTAAGGACCATTCTCAAAAATTCTTGTTTAGTCTTCTTCATTAAAAAATATTATCGTAAAGAACCCTTTAGCTCCCAGTTGAAGGTCATAGTGGCCTTAGGGTTTCCACGTGGTATTTATCCACCAGACCAAGGTCTTTTCTATGGGACAAATCCCCACAAATTTCCCTATGAGAACGCGTTCTTTTATATATTGGATGTCCTCTTTGACTCTTTCTTATTGGATCTGTAGCTTTGGGACTGTCTTGGATTTCAGGAGGCATTGCCATGTTCGTCTTGTTCCCTAATTGTTTGTTTCCTCCTTATTGATCCCACTAAAGCCTTCCCCATCTCTGAGTGTGTCATCTGGACTGACTATTCCTTTTCCCTTTTTAGTTTCCATTCCCAAGATCATAGAAAGGATTTTAGGTCCCTCCTTTGTGGATGCACCCCTCCCATGGTCCCTCTCCCCACAAGGAGGAGAAGGGACCATCCTTAACCTCCTTGCTAAGACGCTTCTTCCTTGTTGATACTCCGTAGAACCTTCCTCCTTTGTATCCAAAACCCCAAGCTCACATCAAGTTGTAGAGCTCATTTCCTTAAATATGCTACATGTTAAGTACCACAAAAAAATCCTTTCAGGTCTCGGCAAAGTGATAAGTTATTTACCATTCTATAATTAATTAAATAATCTGTTAAAAAAATCCTAAATGAAAAGAAATTACCTTTCCAGTAGAATATTTTCCTTTCTACTACAAGGTGAGAAGTTATTTACATATCAAATAATTACTTGCGAGGATAATTATTTCTAGTATATGTTATACATAATGTCATGAAGTCTTTAAGAGTAATTTTTAAAAAATATGTAAGTAAGATTGAAAACCTAAAGATTGTTTCGGTTGGGCACATGCCTGGAGTTGTTTATTTGACCACGAATATGGGGGAAATATTCCTCCGCACTATCAATGGCAGATTTAGTTCAAATATTGATGGCCACTAACAATGGCATATTTAGTGCAAAAGTTACAGTTTTCTCTCCACGTCGTGTGGGGAATTTTGTTTATTTTGGTATTATTTAATTAGGACACTGGTTCTTCATAGGGGAGTCAGGGGTTGTGTTTGGGAAGAGGACAGGCCAGGAAGGAGGTGTTTCTTTCATTTGTATTCTTTGCTGCATTTTTACTCATTTTTTGGTGATAAGATATGAACATGAGGTGGTTCTTGCATTTTGATTCAGTGATGAAGTAGGTATTTGTGCATGACATTGGATGATTTATGATTGCCTGAGTAGATATACTAGATTTGATTTCTTGTTGAGGCATTGTGTAATGAGTTTTGGCATGCATTATTTAAATGCATTTTTGGGTCTATAATGATTAATGCATTTTCCTGTAAATCATTTGGGGAAATTCCTTTGGGAATGATGTTGTTGGATCCCTGCGTTTGAATCTTATTTTTACTATTCCATTTTATTTAAAAAATGGTTGCGAATGTAAATCATTTGGACAAATTCCTTTGGGAATAATGTTTCTAGATGCCTGAGTTTGAATCTTATTTTTATTATTCCTTTTTATTTAAGAAATGGCTAGAAATGTAAATCATTTTGGGGAAATGTCTTGGGTATAATGTTCTTGGATGCCTGTGTTTGAATCTTATTTCTATTATTCCTTTGTATTTTAAAAATGGTTGCAAATGTAAATCATTTGGAGAAATGCCTTTGAGAATAATGTTGTCGGATGGCTGCGTTTGAATCTTATTTTTATTATTCATTTCTATTTAAGAAATGGCTACGAATGTAAATGATTTGGGGAAATTCCTTGGGAATAATGTTGCTGGATGCCTACCTTTGGATCTTATTTTTATTATCCCTTTTTATTAAAAAAACATGGCTTCTAGTAATAATCATTTGGCGAAATGCCACTGGGAATAACGTTGCCAGATGTGTTTTGGATATTATTCTATTATTCTTTCTTATTAAAAATGAAAATGACTGCTGATGTTAATCATTTGGTGAAATGCCACTCGGAATAACAATTCCGGATGTGTTTTGGATCTTATTTTATTATTCTATTTTATTTAAAGAATGGCTACCAGTGTTAATCATTTGGTGAAATGCCATTGAGAATAACATTGTCATATTGTTTTGGATCTTATTTTATTATTCTTTCTTATTTAAAATGGTTGCCAGTGTTAATCATTTGGTGAAATGCCACCGGAATAACCTTGCCAAATGTGTTTTGGATCTTATTTTATTATTCTTCTTTTATTTAAAGAATGGCTGGGAGTGTTAATCATTTGGTGAAATGCCAATGGGAGTAACATTGATGGATGTGTTTTGGATCTTATTTTATTATTCTTTTTATTTAAAGAATGGCTGCTAGTGTTAACCATTTGGTGAAATGACACTAGGAATAACGTTGTCGGATGTGTTTTGGATCTTATTTTATTATTCCTTTTTTATTTAAAGAATAGTTGCGAGTGTTAATTGTTTGGTGAAATACCACTGAAATAATGTTGTTGGATGTGTGCATTTTGAATCTCATTTTTATTATCCCTTTTTATTTTAAGAATGGCTGCAAGTGTTAATCATTTGGTGAAATGTGGCTGAAATAATGTTGCGGGATCTCTGATTTTGGATCTATTTTATTGTTTCTTTTTATTTGAAGAATGGTTGCAAGTGTTAATCATTTATGGAAATTTACACTTTGAATAGCATTGATGTGAATCTTGGAATGTTGGAGTAGATGATTTGTGATAATGTGTTTTACTTACCCATGTTCATCTTTTCTTCCTGCACTTCTTAACTCTGCTACAAGTTTTTTTTATCTAGACATCATATGAGAGTTGGAGCTAGAGGTCTACCCATGTTTTATTTACTATGTGCATGTCTTAACTATGATGCAAGCCTTTTATTTAAGAATATAAATGCATTGGGTAACTAGGAATCATGCCCACTTTTTGATCTTCTTTGCTTTCATTTTTTTTATGTAAGCGTTGTAGGGACTAAATCTATGCATGCGTCCTTAAGCTAATGAATTTGTGTGGTATCCAAAATGTGGCTTGTATACTTTCTATTTAGATCTAAAACCATCATTGTGTAAGTGTTCCATAGCTACGATATAGATTTACGAAGGGCTCAAATGAAATCCATTGTTGTAAAGAAGATCTAAGAACATACCTAGGTAAACATGATAAATTTCTATGTGTTTTGATGTGGAGAAGATCGTTGAGAACCTAGAAGTTCCAGATCCATCTTCATGTGCATTTAAACTTATTACAAACCTTCCCTAGTTGATTCGTCACCCAACTTGGGGGTGGATCTAGGAGGAACAAAATACCCTAGATGGAGCTCATGGTTGGGAGGAAAGTTGCAGTCAAGCTTCCACTCACATGAGTCATTTCCAGTCACTTGAGTAGTTTTGACTAGTCTACTTAAGTCAATGTTGTATGTTGTATTCTTGATTAATGTGCTGAAGAAAAATGTTGTGTTATGTTCAATGAACGATCAGTATGGTTAAGTAAACATTATAGTCTGAATCATGCTTAACATGTTTTTCATGAAATAATAGTACTGATGATATTGCTCCTAATATTTTATGAGCTTATGTGTTTAATGGCAAGCTGTGATTGCAGAGAATGTGTCGCAAGGGAAAAGTGGAAACCTTATAAGAATCATTGTTGTGGAATGTATTAACCATAACTAAAGAGCATGATGATTTAGTGTCGTTTTATTCAAAGAACAACTATTTAATCCAATGTTTTGTATATGTCTTGGAATTCATTGTTATTTAATGAAATACTAAGAATATCCTAATACATTTGTGTGTTGGATTACTTGAAGGTTTGGACAACGTCACAAGGACACACTTGACTACTCATGCAAGGGAAGGGTAAGAAGAGGTGTGTGAACCCAAGGGAAATGCGTATATCATAACATTTATATACTTTGAGTATGCATTTATATTGTGTTTAGTAAGTGAAGAAAGTGGTACTTGAATGCAATAGAAACAACAACCTCACATGCCTTATATAAAGAGTGATTAGACTTTATGATATTAGTGATAGCGGATCTTCACAATATTAGATGGATTATGTTGGTTATATTGAGGTATGCCTATTAATTAAGGATCACATTGGAAAATTAAAAATATATATAAGATGTATTTTGGGAATGATTTTATTTTAATCTAATGATTCTTGGGATTGGTTAAGCTCATTATTCAATGGGATTGATTAAATTGGTGTACCCAAAAGATATAAGTATAATTTTTCCACATCTTGCCCCAAATATATATGAATGGTTGTATGGGTATGTTACACCTCATCTTGTGCATCATTGTGTGGGTCCCATTTAATTAAACTTTCTATTGCGACAATGATAGTTTGTCCTGTTCTATGTCATCATCTACTATTCGGTCCTCTGAGACAAGGACACTCCATCCTTTCATTCATCAACAATGTATTCAATTTATTATTTAATTAGTAAGAATTGCATCACCAACCATTGGCATTGTGGGTCTTGTCGCGACTGTATCCTAACATAATGCGGCCCAATCTGAAACTTAATGATTCGAAAGAACTAAATAACAGTGCCCTCACCAAGTCCAATTTTCTTCTGCACTTGATCCCTCATGGTCTCTCAATGGATAAAAAATTTCAATATTTGTCTCTTGTTTCCTTTCCTTGTTTTTATGTATGCATGAGAGATTCTGGGATCTGGTTCCAATCTACCGAACTAGTATATCCATAGGGTGATAGTTTGGTGGGTTGGACCATACAACAAATGAAATAGAAATTAACATCCATGCATAATGGAAAGGTTTAGCACTTTTCTGCGATAGAGATGCGCCTTCTAGTAATTCAATGCACAAAAATTGTGAAGAATTAATGTGACCTCACTCTGCATATAGTTTGGCTAGTGCAACTACACTTGTAGTACATTGGGTCGATCACAGTTTCCACAACATTTACAATATAATACCTTCATAGAAAATATAACATGATATTCATTAATGGACGATATGAGGAACCATATCTTGGACCTAACAAATTCATAGTTGTCCTTAACCCTTTCTATCATCACTTTTTCCTCGTATTTCTATAGATATTGCACTGGGTCTATACCTGATAGTGGGAGACCTGTTATCACTGCAATTAGTTCAACATGCATAGGATATACTTGATCTATCCAAAGAAATACTCAATGAAATGATACAATCAATTGTCGTACAAATGTATTAAGTTTCGTGATGTGACAGAAGTGTGGCATGTATAGCAACGATAACAATCTAGACCATTCAAGTCCTCTCTTCCATTCCATTGGGATGAAACACTTCAGTATGTATGGTGGAGGATGCACAAATACCATATAATTTTTCATATCCAAGTATTTTTGTTTCATGGTGTCATGGTCAGCAAAGGATAGCTTCCATAGGTTCAACAAAATATCCTTCAATACCTTAATTCCTTGTGGCATTGCTTGCAAGAGAAGCAGAGCCCCCAAATTCTTTGGAATTTTCAGCTTTTGGGAATATGCATGCCTTGGTGGGATGTATGGGGATAACAAATGTTTCTTTCCAAAGTCTCCATCATCCCAAGGTATTGGCGATGGTGTTGGTGGTGTTATTGCTTTTGCTTTCCACTTCCTATTACGAGTGTGCTTTCCCCATGTAGTTTCAGAGGGTCCTAGTAGGTCTACAATTGATTTTATGGATGTCCTGACTGGATGGTCTAGAAATTTCTCAACAAATGGAGGAGCCTACTATTGTGGTGGGACATATCCCATTCTATCTTCCATGATTGGTGTAGGTGATGTAGTCAAAACTTCAAACTCAACACGTGAACAAACACTAGAGATAGAAATAAACATGCTCTAGTAACTTTCTTCCACTCTTTGAATTTTATGAAAATAATTTCTCTTCTCTCATCCAAATAGAATGAAATCAATTTGACATGAAGGTTGATAGCATGCAACTTTTTTCCCCACAGTCATTCTTCAAATGTGCGGGAAATCAATAAAAAGGAATTTCTCCTTTCAGCCACATTGGTACATCATCCAAATAATTAAGGAAAATTGTATACACACTACTATTTAACTGGCACATTGAGTGGTAGTTATTGCTATAAAGACACACATGGCAAGAAATAGCGCTACCAAATTTACTCATATTTTTCAAATTAATGCTCTACAACTGTCATATCAGAAATGACTAACATCCAATTGTCATATCTACACTGCCTGTATTTATCTCAACAACGTCGCACTGCTTTAGACCTGTTTTCTTCCCTTCCTCAAACCTCCTTTTCTTGTGACACACTTTGTGTCTTCACCATGAATTTTTGTTCTGCGCCAAACATCGAGTTTGGGAGACTCCATATTTTTAATGCGGCAGACTAGCAATCTACGAAAAAAAAATTTCCTCTTCCTTCTTCTCTTTTTATTTCTTTTATTTTATACATCTAAGTCATAGTTATCATGATACGACTTCATACAAGTTCCATTCACCAATCCTTGGACTTCTATTCCATCCAAGTTTTGCAATATTAGTAATCCTCCATCAATGATCTTCATAACGATATACAGTCATAACCAATGTGCTCTCAACGTTCATGGATTCTTGAAAAATTTACTATCCTACATAAGTACAAAACGTCCAACCTCGAAGTGCTTCCTCTTAATGTGTCAATCATGCCATGCTTTTTGCCTTTGTTTTTCAACATTTTTATAAAACCCTACAACAAAACGTTCTTGTTCCATGTGCACAATTTGAAACAATATTTCTTCGACAACATCGACATCTGTAATCCCTCTGATCACATCAATTATTCAACTTGGGGTAATATACTCCATAGGAATCATAAATTCTTGTTCATACACCAACCAGAATGTAATATTTCCTTGTAGATTCTTACAAGTTGTGCGATATGCCCATAATACAACTCAAATTTTCTAATCCTAGTCATCTCTTTGAATGTTGTAAACCTTTTGTTAATGCATTATGTAGAATTTTTTTAAAGACTTCAACAACTCCTTTTGCTTGAGGGTGATAAGGCATTGTCTTTCTATGTTGAATATGGAATTCATGTGTGAGTTTTGCAATCAACTCGTTGACAAAGTGTGTACCTTGGTCACTTATTCGAATATTTGGGCATCCAAATCATGTCATAGCATTCACAAATAAAAAATTTGTAGTAGTACAATTGTTTACTAGCATGGCTTCATCCCATATTGTTGAAATCTTGAAGGACATCTCCTTAGTACCAGTCATGTGGCTTGAAGATCCACTTTCAATATATAAAGTTCTAGAGGTGGATGCACTAAATGAATGGCTAGTCAACAAGGACTCCTCCCTCTCAATCTATATGTATATGTTGGTGATGATATATACTCTCTTTCTCTAAACATGTCGAGCAAAAAGAAAAAATCTCTCTCGAATATGGTTATATAATCAATCTCTACTAAAGTTATAGACTAATGATTCTTCTTCTCTTATTGTTTGGACATTACAAGGCATAGTGTGAAAATCCTTGACAAGAAAAGCACTTGAATTTTCCCAAACCTTCTTATATCCACTATGTTGTTGTTGTTTCTTATCCCCACCCTACTTGTGGCCTTTTTTGTACTATTTCTCCCCGTTTGTATTCAAATCCATATTGTCCTCATATTCCCTACTATTGGAAGAGATTCCATGCAAAAAATGTCTCCGGGCCTCCTCTTGCACAGAATCATCCTAGAGTTTATCTCATGAAGGAAAGTTATCGATGGAAACTATAGTCTCAACAAAAATAGCCCAAGGATTTGTAACCCTATTCATAGTGTTGTACACTAGCTCAATGTTAGAAACAACCTCCCTAACTATTGCAACCTCATCTCTCACCTCAGATATCCTAGTAATGTAGGAAGTCAGTCCCTCTACTCTTGCCATTTTAATACTATTCAATTATTCCCTCAACACCATTTTTTGATTCTCAGTAAAACTCTTGTACAAGATTATCAAAGCATCCCATATCTTATATGAACTATCTTTACCTAATATGTGAGGAATCACATGGTATTTAACTCCTTCAAGAATTATCCTTCTATCCCTAACGTCCTTTTTTTCCCTAACGCCCTTTTTGTCCAAGGTAGAAAGTGCTTTATGCATGAGTGGGTGGAGGAACATGAATTGGGTGAGCGTGCATGTGATTAACCACTTCATTCGACATTTAATTTTCCTCTATGATGAGAACTATCCTAGCCTTCCACAGGTAAAAATTTCCAATCCGAGCAATCCTATCCTCTAACCTAACTCATGTAGCCATTTCAATGCAATTTCACACTTTGACAAGGTTTTTCTCACTTACAAAAGAAGCTAACTGACAATTTGAAAGTTTCAATGCAATAATATGCCCCCAAGCTTTGATACCATGTTAATTTTATGGGTATTTTACCACCCCGATTTCAAGTTACTTGCTCATTATTTAATTCTCAACCCAATAGAAATTTATTTTGTAGATGAATTGATTTCTCATTAAAATATTGTACATGAAACACTGGAAAAATCACTAATGTAGGGAGCATAAATTTACTCATAGACACACACAAGAAAAATTTCAGGCATCATATTTTTGGCAAATTTCCAAGGAAAAAACGAGAAGGGGAAAACCTATTTGAGAGAATATTTTTTATTTGTTCAGAATGAAAGGTACATGAAATTAATAATTTCCAAGTACAAATTATCTCAATGATAAATATGAAGGATTCCTCAAAAATTATGCATATCATGCATTGAAATGAGATTAATAATTTCCAAATACAACTTATCTCAATGATAAATAGGAACGTTGGTTCGAAAAGTATGCACACGATGCCTGGAAATGCGTGAAATGTGTCATGCTAGAATTCAAGTCATATGGACCTCGAAATTTGTGTATGTTTTTGTCCTTTTTTCGAAATTCATGCCCAGTAATTCACTTAATATTTTAATCGATTTTCTGCCCATGGTGCCCCAAAATTTATGCCCAGATATGCCTGAGAAAAATTTCTCTTAGTTGTATGATCACAACAATTAATGATGTTGTATGATGCCTCATAATGTATGCCAACTACTAGTAATTAATGTTTTCTTTCTCTCCTTGGAATTTATGTATAATAAAGGTTTCCCTAGTTGCTTCGGTTTACGTGCCAATAATCTTGTCACTTAGCTACTTCCTCTTCCTTAAAAAGTCGACTTTCTCTCACCTCTCGAATGAAATACTGCAATGAAAATCCTTTCCATGTCTTTTTGTTTGCAATCCTAGGGTGAGTGAAGAGACATCTAATCCAAGGGCCAACATTGATTTAAATGGATGGATGAGATTAAATGCACATTTATTTATATCCAAAATCAATTTCACTGATGTCACTTAAATTTATCAAAAGTAACTTTAATCTCTAAAGTGGAATTAAATGCTCATATTAAGTCATTTAAAGTAAGGGTCGTGTTAATTTCCCCTTTTTGGTGACATAGGCTAAAATCACTAGGGGAACACTTTCCTAGCTAAAAAATCAACAAATCTTAGTGACTCTTCATTAAAAGAATTCTATCTTCGAAAAACTACCCAAGCTACTACTAATATTTATTGTTTAAAAGTAGTTTGAAATACAATGTAATATTTATTAATGAAGGATGACCAAACACTCTTAATATTTTATTGTTAAATCTATATATTGATATGGGTGATCTATCCTTTCTTCTATAGTCAAATAATCACTAAAAATGTAGCTAGAAAGTTTTTTGAATACGCGGATATGTAGTGTATTTAAAATTAGGTATATTTAACAATTATAAAACATTTTTGAATTGCTATTATCAATCAATAAACAAAGCATGGCTCATAAGAAAAAAAAACATTTATTTGGAATTGACTATATCTAACTATTATATAAAATAATTTTGACAAAGTATCAAAAATTGGCTTAAACATATGGTTTTTTTAAATCTATGTACTACTATGAGTGAAATATGTCAAACTCATAAAATCAATAATGAGTAAGAGTGTGGTCATAAAGTTTATTTACATCATTTCAGCAATTCCATTAAGCATGACTCATGATACTTATTTCATTTGTTTGATACTCGATACATCTAACTAGTATAAAACCATTCGGACACAGTACTACTAAATAGTATCTCATTCATTAAGAAAATGTTGTTAAATCTATATTGGACTATGAGTGAAGTATCTCCAACTTCTAAGATCAAATAATCACTAAGATTGTAGTCAAAAGTTTATTTATATTATTCCATTCTTTCAACAAAGAAAGATAAGTAGCAATTGTTTCATTTGTTTGAAAATAACTAAATATAATTAGTATACAAGAATTCATATTTATAATTTATATTTATGATTCTTGTTTTGATATGATACAACAATTTAAGTATTTCATTGGAAAATCAATGAATGTTGTGATACACATCCAATAAATTCCACATACTTAAAGTGGAGAATATTGAATGTAATTCAACTTAAATCTAAATATAAGTATAATATAATACTTAGCAAGACAATTCAATTCTCTTGCACTTCTCTATAAGTTATAAAAGGAAAACAGTTCAAATTCATATTCATCCATTAATTTTATATTCATTTTAATTAAAAGGTGATGTTAAATCTTACCAATTCTCCATTAATAAAAGAAAAACATCTCATCCAAAATTCTATCTAATTTATTAATAATATTTATGGTTTATAAGTAATATGAAGTACATGGAATAATTATTAATTTAAGGTCAATTGAAATATTTCAAATCTTTTAAAATAATTGTTACAAAATAATCATTACTAGATATAATCATTACACAATAATCTTTTAGAACAATAGTTACTAAATATACTATTAAGGTTGAAGTATCCCCCGCTTCTAACTTGAAACCATCATTATAAATGCATCTAGAAAGTTTTTAAAAAAATGTCCTTTATTAAACATAAAAATTATTCACCTCACATTAATCTAGTCTCTTTGAAAGGGACTATATCTAATTAGTATAGAACATTTTGGACATACTATTCTCATACATTATCATATTCATTAGACAAAGCATGCCTCATATGAAAATTTATTTCATTTATTTGAAATTGGCTACATCTAACTAGTGTAAAATAATTGTTTATTAACTCTTCCAATTTAGTGATATGAGACAACTAATTGTGTATTTCAATGTACAATATATAAAACATTATGATACACATACAATAAACACCACATTTTAAAAATATATAATATTACAAATTGTTTAAGTAATATAAATGATGTACAATTATATATTATGTCTAAATTGTTAAAAATAATTATTCAGAAAATATATATTTTCTAACTTATTTTAATGAATAAATAACATAAAAAACAATAATAAACTGTAATATGTAATATGTACACCGTGTCTAGCCATAACAAAATCTATATATAAATAAACAAACAAAGAAGTACCCTCATATTTATCAAAGAAAATCTATATATAAATAAATAAACAAAGAAGTACCCTCATATTTATCAAAGAACAAAATATTAACATTTAATCTTAAACAAAATAAAAATTAGCAAAACCTTAAAATGTTTCACAATATCAAGTTTTAACTAAACTCTGAACTACTTCATAAGGTAAACGAAGTCCAGCTAAAATATTAATTCCCAAAACAACTTTTAAATGTCTCAAAAATGAACTTTTAACTAAACCCTCAGATTAGCATGTAAACATTGACCTCACTTTCTCAACCTTCAAATGTGACTTATTGTGTGACGCTGAAACTTGACACGAGGGGCAGATTGTAAGGGCTACCCTACTTGTGAGAGAGTGCATTTTTTCCATCTCGTTTCGTAGTATTTTGGTCTCCTCTTCTTGTGCTTTATTGCGGAGTTTCAGAATCTCGCAATCCACTTCCGATTCTTTGAGCTTAGTCCTGAAAGAAATTCAAATTCAGGATAGATAGTGAACACATAAAACTACCAATATAAAATTGACTGAACCATTTTAATAAAATAAATATTAAACCACATAAAAATCTCAATATAATAGATTTCAGAAGTACCAATTACCAAATCACACTAAATTATGCAACTGTTGATTGGAAAGAGAGAGGTATTCCAATGTTAATGTGGACATTTAAAATAAAATAAGATACAACAAATAAATAAAGGAGACCTTGCACGTCTTTCTTGTGCTTTTGCTTCTGCATCTGCATAACCAAATGAAATTGCAAGAAGAAACTCAAATGAGAGAACACTAAGAAGTAAGAAGAGAACACTAAGTAGTAAGCAAATAACCAGAGAACACTAAGCAGTAAATAGATACCAATAAGTAAATAAATAAATAGGAATGGACTTATACATTCAAGGGCATTGCTATTTAACCAGTTGGAATCAACAGTGTTGCATGGCCATGCCTTAAGGTTCCTTGGAGCGCACTCTTCCTCGGAGGGATCTCTTCCTCTTCCTCAGTGGGATGGACCCCTCTTTTCTTGGAATCAAGAGTTCTGAGGGATCTCTTCCTCTTCCTAAGTTGGATGGTCCCCTCTTTTCTTGGAATCAAGAGTTCTGGTCCATGACCACACATTGGTGCTCATGCATTTTCCCATAATTATGCTGGGAAAAGTGTGGCTGCAGTTTCGAGAGGCAGGCAGAAGTACAAGGGCTTTGGTGTTGGTTGCCCTAGTGTCAATAGTAAAGCCTAAGCAGAGCTATCTACTAGAATATTGATCCATATCACTTTCTTTTATCACTGTTTTTCAGAGAGTTCAAATGATTGAAGAGTGTTTAAAATACAAAGGGAATATATAGAAAAGAAGTAGTTAGTGTTGTGAGTCCCAAGATTCACATAGTAAAAATTGGTTCATTATATATAGACAGGTAGTTGTAAGCTTTTTTAGCTTCTTTCATTAAAATTTTCATAGAGTACAAATGATTGAAGAATGTTTAAAATACAGACGATAAATTTCCATTTTTTTCTGGTTGGTTTTTACCCATTTTTGGCCATGAATCTTCATGGAAATTTCAAATCTTACAAAAACAATGCCATATCTTACATAGTGTGGGTGTTGGGGCATTTCTTGTCACTTGATTTCATTTATGGCCTTAAAATAGCCCAACAAATACCGAACAACAAACAACAAAATTACTGATTTTGTGAGTTAAATTCATTCCTGCAGAAATCAGTATGAAAGTGAAAATCTTCCCCTTTTTAGATTGCTCCTTAAAATACAAAGGGAATATATAAGAAATAAGTATTTAGTGTTGTGTGAATCCAAAGATTGACATAGTCAAAATTGGTTCATTGTATATAGACAGGTAGTAGCTAAGTTACCCTAAAATATGTGTCTATGCAAAGTGCATTTAATCAAGTTAATGGAAATCACTACTTGATTTTTATAATATTGTTATTGATATCAAAGGAAATGACTTTTTTGAATGAATCAACATATATTTATTATTATTTTAATAATCATATGTAGAGAGTGTTAACCCATATGTACATGAATAATTCTATGAAAAATGCATTTTATTAAGTTATTGGAAATCACTACTTGATTTTTATAATATTCTTATTGATATCAAAGTAAATGACCTATTTCATTGAATCAACATATATTTATTATTTTAATAAACATATGTACAAAGGGTTAACCCACATGTTCATGAATAAGTCTATGTTAAATGCATTTAATGAAGTTAATGCAAATCACTATTTGATTTTTGTAATATTGTTATTGATATAAAAAGAAATGACTTGTTTCATTGAATCAACATATCTTTATTATCTTAATAAACATGTGTAAAGAGGGTTAACCCATATGTTCATTACACGTGATGATGTTGATTGTAATGGGTGAGCCCATAATTATTTCTTCTAAATGTAATACTATGTGAAAATTTCATAGGTTTATACAACCACTTGTTGGTAGGTAAATTCCAATTTTATGTTAGATAAATTATATACCATAAATTTCCAAAACCATGGACTCATCGGTAAATTCTTATTTTCTAGGAGGGAAGGAAAATTTGGGAGAACAAAACAAATTAATTATTTACTTATAGGTAAACTTGCATTTTCAAACAGACTCAACTTGAAGGGTTTCATTATAGATATAAATGTGAAAAGAAATAGAATCAGTATTGTTTTATATTAAGAGAAAGCTTTAACAAGAAATATGAAGAGAAGTCTTATTTAAGAAAGCTAAAATTGTAACTATCGGTTGATGTGGTTCAAACAAAGTAATTGGTGTCTATTGCTAAGTTGGCTCTTCATCCTTGTCCTTAGAGGTGAGAATCGGTGTATCCAATATGTTAATGCATGTGAATATGAGTAAGAGTAGGTTTCTTCTTACAAGGATTTGCATCTTAGTGGATTGGTGTCTTCACTATGTTGAGTTGAATAAGTATTCATAATAGTAAGTGTACATCTACAAAGATAGTATAAGTAAAAGTTTTTGTAGTTTTCTCTTAAAACTGTAGGCACTTAAATATAATGTTTTGATTTTTATAATTGATAGATATTATGTGTTATTGTTTTATTGGGTTGATTGAATTTAAATAAGTAAAAAAACAATATTCTTAATATTTTGAGATAATATGGAAATTATTGAAATTTAAAAATTACATCAATTAATTTCAGCACATATGGATCACATAAATTAGCCAGAAATGAATCTCATAAATAAAGAAATGACATATGAATCTCATAAATAGATTAGTCACATAAATCACTCAACCATAAAAGACAAGATGTAGGCTTAGAAAACCCTCCAAATATGGAGGATGAAAAACCCATCAATTATGTGGGTATGATAGATACATTTGCAGAGAATAGTGTACAACACATCAACAGATTAACCAATATATCACTTTAGCACTGGTGAAGAGACATCCAATACAACACTATAATGAACTAGCCTAATAAGAAGTAAAAAACACCTAACATGTCGAAGGCAGGAGATGGAAGGCTCAAGTAAGCTACTCACTCAAACAAGCTATTGAGAGCATCACATAGCGCACACACAAGGAGGAGTATTGACTATAACTCCTTCCATCCAAACATTAACATCCTTCCTAGCACTAATTCCATCCTAGAACTTGGGAATTTTCATAATGCACAAGCTATGTGCCCTCCTTTCACAAGGGTTGCTCAAATCAAATAAAAACTTGAAATAGTTGAAGAGAATGGAAAAGAATGAGAATTTTAATGACTACCTTGAATGTTCTCCCTAGATCATGGTACTCAGTCATTCAATGGATTTGTGCAAGAATTAATTTGATCTCTTTTAGTAGACATCGAGATGAATGTGTACAAGAAGAAGCTAGACTTCTGACAAGAGAAGAAAATATGGGAGCAACTAACGATCAAGCTCTCACAATGTCCACCAGGAATAACTTCAAGAAGAAGGAGAAGACAAAGAACTTTCATCACAACAAGAAGAAGGACAAGAAACCAAAGTGTTACAGCTGATTTTACCACACATGGTGGATCACACCTTTATGGCCTTCCCTGTCCCTCTGCAGACTCTTTAGATCCCATGGACCATTTTCATACCTTTGATGTTTCCAAGATCATTTCTAAAAACATGCATTATTTTCTATATGTGACTTTTAAACCTATTCTCGTGTATATATGTGGATCTGACCCTTAAACACGCGTACATCGAGATGTTGGAAAAAGGCCAAATAGTTTTGGAGTTTTCGTTGATGTGGATCTGAGTCACTTGTCTCTTGGCCTTCCATATGCCTTGAGTTTGCTTGGATTTGACCTTCCATTACCCCATTGAAGCGCTATAAAAGGAACCCTTTGGATACCTTGAAAGGGGAGGAGTTGAAAAGCAAGAAAACTATAGTCCATTGTTGTCGAAGCTTATACTTGAGTCTGCATCCCTTTGTCCCTTGGAGCACTTTCTGTTCTTCCCAAGCTTGCCTTTTCTTATGAGCTTGTTATCGGGAAATGGAGGATTGAAGTGGTGGAGCCCCAGGTGGAGGACTCAGTATCTTCGATTCGTAGATGTGCCAACAGAGGTTGTCACTATTGTAATCTCTGATTTATATTAATAGAAATATCTTTTCCTATCCAATAATGTGTATTTAAATGAGTATTGAATCCATGGATTCTTTTAAATGCTTATAAGTTATTGATTATATATGCTAGAGTAGGTCTAATACAATTATATAGAATACTTGTCATGTTTGTTGAATGTTGAGAGAGCAAATTATCAATACAAGCAAGAGTGGAAAAGCTCAATGGGAATCTACATCAACCATCCGGAATAAGGTATGTATCGAGATCCCTTAGTCTTAGATGTTTGGTTTCTCTTGCATATAGGAAAGGATTGATTTTTGTGGTTATTCTGTCTATTGTGGTACCCCAAGCCATAGGAAGTTTTCTACGTAACAGAATTGGTGACCATAGTGGGGAGTTACTAGTCATTTCCTTTGGGGATTTTTATCGGCATTTAATGTTCTTGAATTACTCTTATTTCTCTATTTCCGAGTTAGGTCTGGGGGCATGTTTGTCTTGTAGTTTCTGATAGGAGTAAAGTGTGTTTCAGCTTGTCTATTTTACCTTCTTTTTATCTCTTTTTCTTCCTATACATGATTTTTTGTTTCACAGTCACATGTACACGCAGTTTTTACTGGGATATCTGCGTATATACATGGGTTTTCTGCACACGGTTGCGTATGCCCTATGTTTTGGTTTTTAGGGGAAGAGTAATTGTTGCTGGGTGAGTTTTGATGATTACTGAGTCTCCCTGGATGCTTTTAGAGTCTGTATACAACTCTGTTTTTTACCAGAGACATCTTTTAGTTTGAATTTTTTTAAATGTTCTTGTCATTGCATTTTCTATTTTTTGTTTTGGGATTAGTGCATTCGGTCTCTTTCACCTTGGTGCTTTGCTTGGGTGTTTTCTAATAGTGCTTGCAGAGTCTGGTGGTGGTAGAGTTATTATTTTGCTTCATTATCTCATTTTAGTTCAAAAGATGCAAAAATATTTGTTTTTTCCATCATGATTCATTTTTGCATTTTGCATTTTACATGGTACTTGCACTAGGTTTGCTTGGAGAAGTAATAGTCATATTTTCATATAGGAATGACTACATTTTACATTTGAAGGATAATTTTGCATTTCACGTAGTATCATACCACATTTTTCATTTCACACAGTACATTTGCATCGATTGTTAGGTGTGCATTTTACTTCTTATGGCGTCATAACACCATTAGTTGCACGATCATTTACCCTTTTGAGTAATAAGTCAATTAAAATCAACGCATAATAAAATGAAATAAACTCTTTTCTTTTATAGGGTGCACCAACAAGATTAGGTTTTAGGGTCTTGGAATAGTTCATTGTGAGTAAATTCTCCAAGACCACTAAAGAAAAACATGTATGTGTCTATCCACGTGAGTGTGAAATTCCTTAGTATAATTAGTATTTCTCAGGATCCTCCTCTTACAAGGGAGTTAAGCATAAGGCAGTCTAAGCGGTTATTGATTAGGATGACCCCTCATCATAACTGAATAGCACCAAAGATATTTCCAGGATTGTATTCGTATCTGGAGGCTCTTTCGAGAGTTTTGGGCTTTGCTACACTGCTCATACGATCAATCCCTCCTGCGACTATTTGCTTGAGCATTGATTATATTGAGGTGACCTTAGTTTCCTTACCTAGGTTATCGAGGGGGTACTTCGCAAAGGTTATTCTGCAGGTGTCCCGGCCAAGTTGGGGTCGGACATCATAGTCGCTATATGCGTTGAAGCTGAGGGCCACAATAATTGGTTACGAACCTGTGCTTGTTGTGTATGGGATTCTCAAGCCTATCCTAGGTGAGACATACTTGCTTCATTCGGGAGCTCACATATCCTACCCTTGCTTGCTTGTGATTTGGCTTTACATTATATAGGTGTATGCTCTATGCATGCTAGTTTTCCTAGGGTTTTCATAATTAGAAGAGTATTTTTCATTTTTGAGTCAGTGTATATTTGGGTGCGGCACCTCGCCGTTCTCGTCATTTAGCAGGGCTTCCTCCTTCCACATATCCTTTTCCTTTGGGAAAGATAAATAGATAGTCCAGGTGGAATAATTCTCACATTGATTCACACATGATGGGAGATCACGAGGATGAGATTCCTGAGATGTATTCTCCACCTCAAGAGGTTGGGGAGGAGGATCCTACTCCTATATATGATCCTTCACCTGATATACCTTCACATTTTAGATACGATCCCTCATTCACAGGTTGCTGGTATTGGTTTTCGGGTGACGAGACTCACCATAAACCCACAAGCACTAGTCATGTTAGTTATGGCATGCCTGATATCCCTGCACGTGATCCGACACATCATGCCGAGTCAGAAATTGAACCTAACACTACGTTTAGGGGCATTCCCATTCCTTTCTGTGCGGAGATATTTGGGAGCACTAGTCACATTGCACCTTCCATCCCGGCGGTGCAAGCTACCTCACATGTTCATCCTAGGCCTAATGTTAGTACTCATATGCAGATACCAGAACCAAGACGAGTGACCATAAGGAATACCACTTATATCCCTTCACATGTCCCTTTGTCCTCTATTCCTACTACTTTGAATGCATTTTTCACAACTCCTCCCCCTCATTCACGTGGTCCTTCAGGTCGAAATTTTGCTACTAGTCATGTTCGTACTGCGACTGCTTGCATAGTAGTATCTCAAAGTCAAGTATCTCTTGTTGTATTGGGAGGTCATATTCTTGTTTCTGGATCATCTTATGGTCCATCGCAAGGAGTTCCCCATATCCCTACTTATGGAGCTTCTCATGGGATATCCCATGGGACATCTTATGGAGCTTCTCATGGACAAGCCTATGGACCACAGTATGGACAGAGCTATCAAACTTATGGGTACAAGTATCAATAACCTACTTACTCCTCTAATTATGGCTTTGTAGCACCGCATTGTCAAGGTACACCACATTATAATGCTTCCATGCCACCCTATATGGGTCAAACAGGAGGAGGATATTATGGCCAAGGCCATGGTATTTACAATAGTCAGCCTTATATGAACCAAAACTATCAGGGAGAGTGGAATAGACCGAATCAACCTATGCTCCCTTTCCTCGCAACGTTAAATTTACCTGAGTTACCAAGACTAATGAACAATCTGGTATCTTACGACCTGGCTTGGCCGGCTGTCCCTACCAAGATTCGCTCGAACATTCCCAAATTCGAGGGAAAAATAGGAGAATATCCTAGTGAACATGTCACTACCTTTCACCTTTGGTGCTATTCAAACTCTTTACATGATGACTCGATTTGTTTGAGGCTATTTCAATGCACCCGCATAGGGCCTGTAGCGAAATGGTACATAGAGTTACCAAAGGGTGCATTCATTTTGTTCGATTCCCTTGATATGACTTTTCAACCACTTCCAAATACCAGTGCATTACAATGTTGGTACAGAACTCTTGTTGACATTTCGGTAAGACAAGGGCACACATATCTCAGACCATATCCAAGAGTGGCGTAGATGAAAGAGGTTGATTAAAGCTTTCATACTGCCAAAGTTTCTCCTTGAGTGGTTCCTTAAATTGTTGCTACCTTACATCGCGAAGGATGTTTCTACATCTAGAGTTCAGAACTAGGAACAAGTAATTATTAGTCCACAGGAACTAGATTTGATTTATGCTCAATTTAGGCTATTGTATGAGATCATACCTAATTCTCTGTGTTCTACTCTCAATCCCAAGATCAAACCTAGACCACATGCCGATAGTATTGTGGGTTGTACGACTACCAAACCTATGGATTTGGTTGTGAAACAAGTGAGTCAATTGTCTGTTAATGAATCTATTTTGGGACAAGCTATAGCTTCATCTCAACCCACCCAAATGAAGAGTGTACTTTCTGTGTAATCGTCAGACCATAAGGGCACCGAGCAGCCTGAAAGGAATAAGAAAAAGGGTAAAAACAATCGTAAGGGTGGGAACAAGAACAAAAATGCCAATTTTAATGAAAAAAAATACCGTAATGCTAGGGGGGACAAGCAGTCTAAACATAAGGTTAATTTTCCTTTCAAATTGTGTAAGGATGACCACCTCACTCACTTGTGCCCTCGTATGGAAGATTCGTCAAGGTTCATAGCACAAGGCCCAGTAGTGCTGACCAATCCTTTACCCCATAATCAAAATATGAACTCGAGGACCCTTGATCCTCATTCCACATCTGGTGGAGATCAAAATCCACTAAAAACCAGTACTGGTCATGGGTGCATCAACATGGTGCATGCCACTAAGGTTGTGACTCGTGCAAAACACTATGGTTTGTCACAACCAGACCTTAGGAAAGAACCTCCTCCTACCGAGAGTCCTTTTCATATTGAAAATCCTACAAATAAACCTAAGAGTGCACCTCGCATTCCTAAGGGAGTCTTAAAGCATTCGAGGCACAATCCTAATACCTGAGCCACCCATAGCTATTTTGTTGTCAAGGATTTAGGTCAAACTCCTTGTGCGATGTATGCACTTGAAGTTCTTCATAGTTGTCCATCTCAAACGAAAGCTTTGTTTTCTGCTCTCGAAGTGAATGATGATAACTATTCTTCCGTCATCAAATTTGAAACCATGGGACTACAACCTCTCTTTCCTTACTAAGTGTCTCTATTGATTCATGTAGAATTTCTTAACATGACCATCAAACACATCTAATTGATGAAGGCACTACTACTTCCATGATGTCTTTTTCATGTTGAAAGGGTTTGGGCTCTCCTGAGTTGTCTAAATCTGCTACCATGTTGACTACCTTTGATGGTAGACCATTATGACCGCACAAAATTCTTCCTTCTCTTCAGGTTCATTTGGGAGTGAAGAACATCGTGATCAAGGTCAAGGCGGTTGATGTGCCCCTTGATTACAATCTTTTACTGGGTCGGAATTGGATGTATAGTATGCAAGCCATAGCCTCTTCTCTATTTCGAGTTGTATGCATTCCATTTAATGGGAATATTATTACGATTGATCAAACATCATTCAAAAATATGAGTGTTAGTGCATCATCGGGAACTTCTATCCTGATTATCGACCACTCTCAACTGACAACTATGAGTGTAGGTGTAGGTATGTATCCATCCCTTATGTGGACATTTAGTTGTCGTACACCCATCCTTATGATTGGATCTAGTTTCGATGGGGCTTCATCTTCATTGAATTTGGTGTCTTTTTGCACTTCCCATATGGAAGATCCTTGGATTCTTCCTACACTGAGTCTTTCGAATGGACCTATCAAAACAAACATGCCGTTTCCTCAAACAATTATTACATATCAAGTGAATCTTGATTGTGTTACAGAGCCTAGTCTTTCCTCTTCATGGATAGAGGAGGAGGACTCGTATGTACTGCCTACATGGGTAGTTGAGTCGTCTCATGCAAATGACTGCCTTGATAGTTTTTTTTTCATTAGATGAATCTATTATTGAGGCTATGTCTGCAGTTGAGCCACGTTGGGAAGATTTACATCATAGATCTTATTTTTTTCTCGAGCTTGACCGTTTGGAGCATGAGGACTTTAGGGAGATTCTTAGAGAGAATATTGGTAGTCCCATGGTTCCATTAATCTCTCATGGTTAGATGGATTATGGGAACATGGTGAATATATCGCCTACGATTCCTATCAATAGCTCTCACGATCCTGGCAAGATTGAGAATGTCTATATTGGGGCAAAATGTTCCCATGCTAATATTCTAGAGTATACTGAGCTGTTCAAAGAGTTTTGTAATATATTTTCTTGGTAATATGAGGAAATTCCATGTATCGACCCTCATATTGTCGAACATGAAACTAAGACCTATCCAAATGTGAAGCTTGCTCAACAATGTTTGTGTGCGGTGAATACTATAAAAGCACCCATGATTAAGGCTGAGATAGAAAAGTTGTTAAAAGCCAATTTCATTTATCTCGTTCCCTTGAGGGAGTGGGTTTCAAACCTCATTCTCGTTGATAAGAAATAGGGCGCGATTCGTATATGTACTAATTTCTGTGATTTAAATCATGCATGTCCTAAGGATAATTTTCCCACACCATTTATTGATCAGATTTTGGATAAGTGTGCAGGAAGCGAGGTATTTTCCTTCATGGACGGCTTTTCCGAATATAATCAAATTCAAATTAAACCCAAGGATCAACACAAAACTACATTTATTTGTCCTTGGGGAACACTTGCATATTGGAAGATGCCTTTCAGTCTTAAAAACTCTGGAGCCACAATTCAGCGAGCTATGACCTTTATTTTTCATGATCTCAAATCGATTATTGAAGTCTTTTTGGATGACCTTGCTGCTCATTCTTGGCTGAGATTGTGTCATCCATACCATTTGAGATTAGTATTCAAAATATTCTGTCACTACCAGGTTAGGTTAAATCCACATAAGTGCATCTTTTGCGTGAAGTCTGGTGGCTTGCTAAGTTTCATTGTTTCCAAGGAGAGTATAAGAGTCAATCCCTAAAGGTTGAGGCAATACTTCAATTGTCTTCCCCAAGAAATATTAGACATCCTTAATGTTTGCAAGGCATGTAAAACTTCTTAGAGAGATTCGTGGTTAACTGTACCAATTTCACTAAGTGCTTTATGCGTCTTTTGAAGAAGGACACTACCTTTTGCTGGGATGAGTGATCCCATGAGTCCTTTGATGCTCTTAAGCAAGCCTTAGCATCGGCCCCCATGCTTAGTCCACCTAACTATAGCGGCGACATTTTTATTTATGTGGCCACATCCATGGAGACGTTTGGTATGGTTTTGGTTCAAGAGGATGAGGATGTCTATCAGCATGTCATATACTATTTGAGCTGGAACCTTATAGATGCAGAAATCTGTTATTCCCATGTGGAGAAACTTACCTTAGCTACCGTTCATGTGGTTCAAATATTGAGACACTACATTCTCTATCGCCAGACCTTGGTGGTAGCTCATGTCAATCAATTTTAGTTTGTCCTCACTATAAGGATGATCAGGGGAGAGTATAATAAATGGATTGTTATTTTACAAGAATTCCATCTTGAACTTGTTTGGGTGAAATTGAAGAAATCGTTAATTTTTGTGGAGCTCATTTCTGATTTCCCAAGTGAAGAGGAGGAGGAAGTTTATGAGGATACATTTTTCGATGATCATATCTTTCTTATCTCAACTTTGGATCCATGGTATGGGGATATTATCATATATTTACAAACATTGAAGGTCCCTACTCACCTTTCATGAGATGAGCGACGACGATTATGTCACATATATAAGAACTACCTTATAGTGGATAACACTTTGTACCGTCATGAGTTAGATTCCTCTTTATGACATTGTTTAACCCATTAGGAGGCTGAGGTTGTGCTGAATGATTTCCATAGAGGGGTGTGTGGTGGTCATTTATCTGGGATTTCTACAGCCCAAAAAATATTAAGAGCAGGATATTTTTGGTCGTCGATCTTTAAATATTGTGTTAATGTAGTCAAGAAGTGTCACCCTTGCCAGGTGTTTGCATGCAATATGTGGTCACATCCTGCCCTGTTACATCTGATTATCACCGCTGGTCCCTCCACCAAGTGGGGGCTTGACTTCATGGATTGCAACCCAGCTTTAGCTGGGGGGCATCATCATTTTATAGTGGCTGTTGATTACTTCATGAAATGGGCTGAGGCTATGCCCACGATTAAATTCAATGGTGAGACAGAAGCATATTTCATATTCAACCAAATTATTACTCGGTTCGGTATTCTGAAAGATCTTGTTACTGACCATGGTAAGCACTTTTAGAATCGAATGATGGAAGAGTTGGCCTCAAAGTTAGGGTATAAGAAGGAGCCCTCCTCTTATTATTACCCTCAGGCGAAGGAATATGTTCAAGCAGTGAATAAATAACTTAAATCCATTCTCCAATGAACCATTGCACAAAGTAAAATGAATTGGCATATCATGTTATATCCTACTTTGTGGGCCTATAGGACCACGGTTAAGACTGCCACCGATTTTTCTCCATATCAGCTCATACATGGAGTGGTGTCTATATTGTCGATTGAATGTGAAATACCTTAATTGAAGCTAGCCATAGAGCTTTTACCAAACACTTCCGCATTGGAGGAATGTTTGTTCCACTTAGAGCAGCTTGATGAGCAGTGCCAAGATGCTTTAGAGGCTTTAGAGGTGAATAAACATCGCATTAAGGTCCAGTATGATAAGTTTTTCCATTCAAGGAGGTTTAGCAAAGGAGATTTGGTCCTGTTATGGGATCAAGCTAAAGAACCCTTGGGGATAGGGAAGTTTAATCCCATGTGGCATGGTCCTTACATGGTCAAATGTATGTTAGAGAAGGGTTCCTATGATCTGGTGGATTATGAAGGGACAGCCTTGGTAGAGCCTAGAAATGGTATGTATCTTAAAAAATACTATGCATGATCTTCAGCCATGGCTGATTATTGTATATTATTGTACAGTTCTTTTCCATAGTTAGGTTTTTCTTATGGTGATCGAGTTTGTTGATTAACGTTTGTTTCTTATGGAAGATGTCAATGGAGTATTCCATTTACATAGGATTTTTTGATGGTGCTAGCCACCACACTCAACACTCAGCCTTTGCTGCTTGGGTGATTTATACTCCTACGAGTCAGGTATTATCTTCAAGAGGCGTATGTTTACAACCTTCTTCGAATAATGTTGTTGAGTATAGTGCCATTATCGAGCTATAACGGGATTTCGTTTCACATGGTGTTGTCTCTCTTGAGGTACATCTTGATTAGCAGTTAGTAGTGTCACAACTTAATGGCTTGTATCGTGTTAGGGATCGATTATTATTATGAACATTCTTATGTGTGAGATTTTTAGAATGAAAATTTGACAACATAACATACATACATGTTTCAAGAATTTATAATCAGGTTACTGACTCATATGCTAACTATGTGTTAGATTGGCATTTGTTTTAGAGACCATAAGCACATCACAAACATACATTTTTACACACACGTAAATAAATAAAATTGNCCAAAATGTGACGTCATAATACATAAGTGTCATAATACAAAAATGGGGCTTCCGAGCCACCAAAATATAATACACGGTAGTACAAAAATGAATCACTCTCGAGAATCTAATCTTGTGGAGGAGGAGGGGGATTCTGATCATGGTAGCACACCATGGCTCTAGCTAGTCATCGGAATAACCAAACCCATGCTCATGGTACTCCAACCACCTGATGCTGCATGGCCTCAAGCAAGTCCTTGACTTGTGCCATGGGTACCCGGTGTGTCAATCGTACAAAGTTTGTGTGTATTCTTTGGAGCATCCGCTCCGCATCCACAACCATGATATCATCTCCTCTTCCCCTCTGTCTATGAGGAGGGAAGCCATCAGGCCACCGTGGTCCAACATTTGGATACATATGACAGGTTGTCACTATGTGTCGTCACACCAAAAACATGTATTTTTAGTCTATATATCAAAAAACACAAAAAAATTGAATATTTCAAAAAAAATTAAAAATAGAGTTTGGGATTCATTACCAATATCACCATATGCTGCTCCGGGTGGTAGAGGCATGTCAAGGTCTCCCTAAAAATATATCCCTGCATCAGGGTAAATATCGATGGCAATAATCTGTCGCTGCCACCATGGAAAGAAATCAACTGGGTAGCAGTTGGACACCCTACCTCTGCCTAGTCTGCACATAGCATCTTCCCAACATCATTGCGCTGGATATCAAACCCCGTGAGGAGGAACGTCAGCTCTAGGGCTTAGCCCCAGAACATGATCAAAGAAGAACATGTTCAGTATACTTCCAAAACCAAAGTTTCATACTCTGCCCATCTTGCAATCACTGAGCTGTTGCTTCATGTTAATCAATAGTGCAGTACTCCAATCATAAACTGTGGGTCTCATGCACTCCAATGCATAGAACATCAATGTTCGAGAGGCCTGGTGGAGTGATGCTATACTAGCTATCTTATCGAGTGCCAGTAGTATGGCCTTCAGTCATAGCACCTGGATGGAGTTTGTCGGGATTTGACTCCCAACCTTTTTCATGTCCAAAAAATAGTATACCGCAATGTACTCATCAATGGTGAGGCCACTTCTGGGGCCGCAAAAGCGTCGGTTCACCACCTCTCCCCATCGGGAAAATCCTATAATGAAGTATATGTCCTTCACCTCTATAGTGAGGGACATCCTGATGATATGGAAAGACTATGAGTCTGGATCCCAGTAGTCTACTAGCATCTGCAACAGTCTTGGTTTGGCCCTCAGGCTACCAAGACACCAAAACTTGTATAGCCCACATGCATGTAGAGCTTGTTGAGCCATCAAATCACCCCAAACAGCCTCTTCTGCATCTCCATGTTTCCTCTCCCTCCATTCTAGAACCATCCTGCACATTAAAAATAATTTTTGGTCATTATTTAACCTAAAAAACCATGTGTGTGGCCACATATGTGGCTATTTGCAAAACAGTCGCATATGTATGTGGGTTTGGGTGGTTTTTTCGTGTATAGCCATCCCTATACATGGAAAAAACCCTAATTTCCATGTGGGCCGAGAAGACCAATTTAGACTAGCCTAAAAGTCCAAAATTGACCATGGAAATTGAAAAAACTTACATGAAAATGGAAGAGGAGGACATGAGGAGTTACTTGGAACAAACGGTGTTGAATTTTTCCGGACGAACCTCCTGGAATTCGCGTTTGAAGTTCTAAGCTCAAATGGGTAAAAAATTCAAATGATATGTAATTTTTGAATTTTTTTACTATTTATAGAAAAAAAATTGAAAAATTTGAAATTTGTTACCCCCTTTTTATAGTTTTGAACCGTTTCTTACCATTCTGGACCGTTTTGGACTAACCTGATGATGTAGGTGTCCATTTTGAGCATTGTTTCGACCATTATTTTGATATGTTCGTGCTGCTCTCAAGTATTATGTCTAAACTAGCATATAGGTCAGATTTCACATCCGTGTGCATTTTTCATGACCCTATGACCATTTCATTACAACCTTAGGTATGAACCCATTCTATCTTCTCACAGAACCTTCTTGCTATTTTAGAAGTGACATGATGTGAATGGTAGAGCTTGACCATACATGGGTGCCCTAGTTAGCTCCTTTGTTGCATTTGGTGCCCATGATGACATTTTTCCCTTTAGGGTGTGGGATTCCTTTGTACAGTATCGCCATGTCTTTGCGTAAGAGCCTCATACTCCTCTTGGTCTTATTTGCTGGCCTTTGTCCCCAGGACTCCCTTATGTCAAGTTGTAATTGCATTATCATGATTTTTTCCTACCTCATTAAGCCTTATGCCAACTTCCCTGACTTTGATTATTAGCCATATAGCCCATGTTTGTCTCATGTCTAGCCATGTAGAGCCATTTTATATATCTTTTACAGCTTGATTCCCCATTTTTACTGAGAGGGGACTTTCCCCCAAGTGTCGTTATCCTACACATGTGTCCTTGCAGTGAGCATAGGTATGTTCCACTACCTGGAACTAGCTTGTTTTCCCATTGACACTCATCTCCTCCTAGTCTATAACTATAAAGCACTTTTATTCTTTTTCAATCTTTTCAAAATATTTGAAAAAGTCCAAAAAAAATAAAAAAACCCAAAAAGCCAGACAAGAAAAGATGTTATCTTTGGCAGCAGTCGAGTCGTGTCACCTTTGAACAAAGCACTGTATATCACATCAATTGTTTGGGTTAATAGTTTGACTTTAGGAGATGTACTCATTTCTTTGAGTTTATCTCCACTGACTCGTTAAGATTCTAGTCCCTATGGAGCCTCTATCGATGCCTCTTGTGTCGCAGATATGTCCCAGTTTTGTATATCAATTCTACGCTGCCTATATTGAGTCACCATTCACCTTTATGCTCTTGTTCGAAGGAAGTTGAATCCTGAGTCGATCATTCCTCAGTTCTCTTGATTGTGCATGTCGGTCGTTCCCAATAGTGATACTGGTTCATGCACATTATGATAGAGTCCTTCCACATTATACAACTCTTCTGAGTACTTCATGTTAGATGATGGGGGATACCTTAATTCCCTCCTTCCAACGGATTTCATCCCATTGAATTCAGATCATTTATTCTAGGATA
Source organism: Pseudotsuga menziesii (assembly GCA_001517045.1). NCBI lineage: Eukaryota > Viridiplantae > Streptophyta > Pinopsida > Pinales > Pinaceae > Pseudotsuga > Pseudotsuga menziesii. The sequence goes on along the minus strand of LPNX011002867.1, from coordinate 54,918 downwards.
GGAATCTAGAGTCATTTTTTAGTGCCTTGAGACTTGTAGTCAGTAGTGGTAGGTTCTCTCGCCATCTATAGTTTTTGGGAATACATCAATGTCCCCTCATCGATGGATCATTTCAAGTGTTCGACCTCAACACATTTATTCACACTTGTTAGTTTTCACTCAAGTACCTTGATTCCCATTTTCATTATCAGTGGGTGATCTCGCGTCTATTGATGGTATACATCAATGACCGATAATCAAATGATGGACTACTATGTTCGATGTCAACACCTCTATTCACATAGTAGGACATGTACTCATAGTGGATTATGTAGAAAACCTTCTATATTGGTGGCATTTCATATATGCTACCTCCTTTATCATTCCAGTGTTCATGAGATTTCAGCTCTCATGACTTGATTCCACTTTATTTCATATGTTTCTAGCCATTATCGAGATTTCGTGGAGATCATGATATTTTGCATATCTTCATCATGGAGATTCTGATCTATCTATATTGTATGTGGTGATGACCACACATGTCATATTTTGTATCATGCCTATTGATGGCCATTGTACTCTTATGTATCCGATACTGCTATGTCTACTTGCAGTTATGTGCAGAGTTTCATTATTGTATTGTACTATTGGATGGATGGTTCTTCCACCTGGTTCTTCATCACTCCACTTCTGTGATGGAATTATAATCTATTTCAGCCATTGTATCACCCCTCTAACCTCACACATTAGGGGGCATCTGTTATAGATGATTTTACCACACATGGTGGATCACACATTTATGGTCTTCCCTGTCCATCTGCAGACTCTTTAGACCCCATGGGCCATTTTTGTACCTTTTATGTTTCCAATATCATCCCTAAAAACATGCATTATTTGCTATACACTACCTTTAAACCTATTCTCGTGTACATACATGGATTTGACCCTTAAACACGCATACATCGGGATGTGTGCAAAAGGCCAAATAGTTTTGGATTTTTCCTTGATGTGGATCTGAGTCACTTGTCTCTTGGCCTTCCATATGCCTTGAGGTCGCCAGGATTTGACCTTCCATTACCTCGTTGAAGCACTATATAAGGAACCCTTTGGATACATTGAAAGGGGAGGAATTGAAGAAAACTATAGTCCATTGTTTCCAAAGCTTATACTTGAGTATGCATCCCTTTGTCCCTTGGAGCACTTTCTGTTCTTCCCAAGCTTGCCTTTTCTTGTGAGCTTGCTATCGAGAGATGGAGGATTGAAGTGGTGGAGGCCTAGGTGGAGGACTAGGTGGAGGACTCAGTTTCTTCGATTCACAGATGTGCTTATAGAGGTTTTCACTATTGTAATCTCTGATTTATATTAATAGAAGTATCTTTTCCTATCCAATAATGTGTATTTAAATGAGTATTGAATCTATGGATTCTTTTAAATGTTTATATGTTATTGATTATATATGCTAGAGTAGGTCTAACACAATTATATAGAATTCTTGTCTTGTCTACTAAATGTTGAGAGAGAAAATTATCAATACAAGCAAGAGTGGACTTGGAGGAGCAAGTCGGTAAGTCGACTTGAACGATCAGTCGACTAAGTCGGTTAGCCGACTAATGAGAGATTAGGTCGGCCACATAAGGTCATGTCGGTTGACCGAACTGATAGGTAGTTATTTGTAACTATTTGTAATTCATATATATGAAGCTGTTGAGCCAAATGAGAAATCAGTTCAATTCTCTGTATTCTATGGACCCTTTCATTATAATATAATCTGTTATTTCACTTAATTACTTGTTCTGTCTCTTGTATCTGTTATGTGTGTCTTTTATTAATGTGTATTATTGGTAATCCTATGTGATCTGTGAGATTACAGCATTGGTTATGTTCCTGGTAGTACATGTCTGAGATGTATATAAGCAGATGATATCATAACAATATATTAAGGACTAGTGGGAGCGTAAAATATCAAACTACTTGCAAAATTATGCACAAAGAAACAGATTAATGACCGCGCAAGCAAAAGAAATGTTCTTTACCCAGACTCATGAGAATCTTGTAGAATCGGTACCCCAGCTTCTTAAGAAATGTCTCGATGAAAAATATGGAAGTGATTAAAGATCAACAACTGCTAGACAAACTGAATCGAGGGGGAAGGACAAACCTGTTGGAGTGGTTTGAAAAAATCACCAACGACTTCTGCGAGGAGCAAGCTATAGAGGAGAGAATTTCGATAGAATCCATTCAGAATAAATTCTATATAGACCTTATCGAACAGTTCTTGTACTGCTTATCGACCTTGCTATTTAAATTCCTGATAGAAAAAGGAGTGGGGCATATTGTCGAACCTCGTCCATTACTACGAGAACCGCCACAAAATACTAACTGGGCGGAGAAACAAAAGAAGTGGGAAAAATTCATTGCCGAGAGGGAGTAGGAATATTTTCTAAGTAAACAGAACTATCCAAGATTTCTAAAGCATCGGGTAGGCAATGGGGGGGTAGCTAGTCGTATGTCGGGGTAAAGTGGAGAGGATTCTAGTCGACTAAAGAGATACCATTCACTAGCAATGATAAGTCGACATAAAAGAGAAATCAAAAGGACAGTGTCACATAAAGGTACGGTGCACTTTCAGAAAATAAAGAGAGAGAAGAGGCTACAAAGAAGGGAAGAAATAAGAGAAAGAGCTATAGCGCTGCAAAGAGGAATGAGTACTAGGGTGAAAAACCAAGAGAGAAATTTGCTAAAGTTGGGTCATGATCGACATGAAGGAGGCATGGAAGAAGAAGTGTCCCCTATGGAAGAATATTTGTGGATAGAGCAGCGAGAAGCTCTCCAATTAGAAGTTCCCCAGGAGGTAAGACGTCTATCTTTAACGAATCCAAGTACCAGGATACAAACTATTGTCGAAGAGGACCTCAGACTAAGAGATGGTAACTTTGGTATTTGGATTCGTCTAGATGATGAGAGAAATGATGATAATAATCTACTTATACGTCGACTAGAAGAAGGAAATTGGGTCACACTTCAAGCGTTACCCACCAACTGAAGTATCTACTTACTTTACCTGACACACGAAGGAGCACCCCCCCTGCCAAATACAGCTTTTGAAGATACAAAAATTTTGGAGCCGCAGACAAATAATTGCAGTTGGACATCAATAGGAGAAGTCAACCCCAACCAACTTCTTGTCAAAGAAGAAATGACAACTAAGACGACCGACAGAAACGATATTTTTGTGAACAATAGTTCTGCACAAAAGAATAAACAAAATACCCCACTATCCCCACCACCACCCCCACCACCGCCACCTCCTAAAGAAGACATTGATAGTGACTCTGATATGGGTCATGAATCAGTGAACATACATCTACACGAGGGCGATGAACATCCCAAATGACATTGGTTCATCTGCGAATCGACATGGGAGGCAAACCAAGTTACAAATGAAGACAGACAGATGGCGTAGTTTGCTGGAGTCTTAAGGAAAAGAGCATTAACATGGTTTATTACCTTTTTTGAAAGAACCCCTGGAGCAACTAAAGAAGAAGTCAAAGCGCAATTTTTATCATTTTTTAAAACTCGAGATGCAAAACATCTGGCAGCTAAGAAATTGAAGACAACATCACAAAAATCAAGAGAAACTATCCATGACTACGATGAATGCTGGAAAGACCTTCTCAGCCAGTTGGATTATGTTATTGATGAGCAACTACTAATCCAGTGGTTTCTTGTAGTTCTGTCACAAAAAATTCATCGACACATAAGTATGGAGACATTCAAAACTTATGAGGATGCGCTTACTAAAGATCTACAAGTAGAAATGGATGAAGATATTCCAGCATACCTGAAATATCATAGACTGGAAGAACAGCTCGAGATCATCCATAACTCTTTAAAAGAGCTAAACCTTAAAAGTCACTACATTTGGTGTAGGAAATGCTCATCGACTGAACATTCTAAAGATAACTTTCGATAGGATATTAACCAATAGGATGTTCAATGTGTTCAAAAAAAAAAAAATTTCTACATCTACCAGGAGCATGGAGAGCACACTATGAAAGATTGCCCATTAAAGATGAATAATGGAAAATCATCATGGTGTGCAATCTATAAAACTAAAAATCATAACACCGCTGACTGTCACTTGAATCTAAAGAATAGACAAAATTATCAAGTAGTATATTAGACGAACATAGTTGCACAGAATAATGAGCAATGAACCAATGCACAAAACGGCCAAAATAATCAAAGGTATGAAGGTCGTCAGTATGAACGGCAATTTGACAATAGATGTGGAGGCTATGGAAGTCAAGGTCGATTCTATAGGAATCAATATAACTAACCACGTCGGCCCATCCAATGTTTCACATGTTACAAGGAAGGACACTGATATGCAGGACTGACCTAAAATTTTGTGCTAGTTGTGGAGCAGGGGATCACTCATTAGAGGATTTCCCTACTATGCTTGAAAAAAAAATAAGAAAAAAAATGTTAATGTCTTGTCTTGTGTGCAAAAAAATGATATAATTAATACAAATAATTTGCATATCGTAACCCGACAAGGGACAAAAATTGGGAATGATAACCCCCAAATAAGCAAGATAAAAGAAAAAATTGTTTATCTTGACCCAGTTAAAGAAAAACAAATATATAAATGCAACAAATATATTTAGAGAATTTTCTCGACAACAAGAAGAAGATGATAATCGACATGACACAGTAAAAGAGATAATATATTTGGTACAAAAAGAGAAAACAATATCTCAATTCATCCACTTACTGTATAAAATAAAACACAACAAAAACACTGAAAAACAAACAAAGAATATCTGCAGCTTAACCCAAAAAGATAAAAGTGATGCCGAACCACTTGTCGACCTGGAAATTGAAGGATACCATGTCTAACAAGTTGTACTCGATTTCAGATAACAGGTAAATATTATGATTCGAGACACATGGGAACAGTTAGGCAGACCTCGATTATATGAATCAGGCATATACCTGAAACTAGAGGAACAAGGCCTAATTGAACCTATTGGAGTTTGGAAAAATGTCCACACAACAATAAAAGGAATATCGACCAAAGTCGACTTCGATATTACTGACCCAAAGGAAGGATTCAGTTCCTTCCCAGCATTAGTAGGTTGACCTTGGGGGAGAAAAATGAAAGCCTCGATATCCTTGGACAAAGAAATAATAAAATTAAATGGGAATGGACAAAAATTAATAATACCTATCCATCCATCCCAAAGAGAACCTTGGACAAAACCAATTGATGAAGAAGTTGACATTCGACAACTATATCAGATACAAAATAATGAAGATTACACAGAACCTAATATATATGGTGAACTTTACTTAGGTAACCAAGACTCAGTAAGATACAATTCAGATGCAGAACTATATGACTGGGAGGTTGAAAACTATCAAACAAAATCAAGAGGATGCTGGACTATTCAAAAAAATATAAGAAACTAGTCAGAAAATGCTTTCTAGTGTCCATCATCCCAAAAATATTTGAGAAGAAAACTAGGGAATATCCTACCTTGAAACCGACAAATATAAATAATACAAAAATACAAAAATATAAAGAAAGAGAATCACTAGTTATGCATGTAGAGCAAGTATGTATGAACATTGGTAAACATGACCGACTACAAAGTTTAGTAGAAACTTTTACAGGACAAGCTACTAGATGGTGGGTTACCCATCAGTCAAGACTGCAGACATGGACAACAACTTAGACTTATTTTGAAGAAATATTTGGAGGAAATAAGTTAACCAACCGTGCTCAGATACCTATATTTACCCAAGGACAAGATCTAGAAAACCATATAAAGACATGTGAAAAAGAATGGAGAAGACTTGGATACAAATATGAACGTACATGGCCACACTTATTTCCATCAACACTCACTGACTTACCCAACAAATGGTACAAGATGGAAGAAGCTCGGGGTAAAACATTCCTATGGCATGAACTCAAATATAATTTTATCAAATACTTCAAATTTGAACCCCAAAATGAGAATTTGGTCGAAACTGGAAAACAGATCAAAGCATTTGTACAACTGACAGAAAACAAACCCCTAAAAGACAACCGACCGATAATAAACTATAACAATATACAAATTGGGACAATTCTTTAGTCAACAAGATTATAAATGGAAAATGAAAATTCAGAAGGGAAAATCTTTAGATGGAAAGTAAACCATGCCAAAACAACAAAACCAATTCTCACAGTATTCAAAGTTGAGACAACCGACAAGGAAGACATCGACCGAATGACTACAGCAGACTTTCTTGCTACATTCTCATAGTTTAAAGAAGGGATTCAACTAATCAATGAGACAAAATCTCCTAAATGGTTAGACACTAAAGTGAAAATCAAAGAAGTCGACATATCAAATGATGATCGACCAAAAATAGAAAAAACTGGAGACTACTGGTCTGAAGTACAAACAACAGAGATAACAAACCTACTGAAAGAATTTCAGGATGTATTTTCTAGAGACTATAAGGATCTCAGAGGTCTAGAACATGAAATGGGTGAAATCAAGATAAACATTAAACCTGATGTTCGACCTGTTAAGAAAATACCATATAAACCAGCTCATAAATACAAAGAGATAGTCAACAAAGACATTGATAGCATGCTTGTAGCAGGAATGATCTACCTTATTGACCAATCAGAATGGGAAATTCCAATGGTTGTTCAACAAAAGAAACATGATCCAACCAAGCTAAGGATCTTTGTAAACTTCAAAGAAGTCAATAAAGTTACATTAACAGACCCATTTCCAACTCCTTATGTAGATGAAATCTTAAATGAGGTCACAAGACATGAATGCTACTCACTTACATATGGATTCTCAAGTTATGACCAAGTAACCATAGCCAAAGAAGATCAGAAAAATACAACATTTGTATGTGAATTTGGCTCACTTGCTTACAGGGTTATGCCTTTTGGACTTAAAAATGGACCTGCAGTCTTTTCAAGGATTGTGGTTGAAACATTCCAGGAGTATATTTACAAAACAATGGCAGTATGTTTTGATGATTGGACAATATACTCTACACTAAAATACCATTGTAAATAGCTAAGGCTTATGTTGGAACGATGCAGACAAATCCAACTATCTTTGAACATAGAGAAGTGCATATTTCTCACTCCTATAGGAATATTATTAGGGAACATTGTCTATAAAGAAGGTATTAAAGTCAACTTCCCAAAAATAAAAATTATCCTCAACTTAAAACCACCAATGAATCCAAAACAAGTCAGGGTACTACTTGGTCATACAAGATATTATAGAAATTTCATAAGACACTATTCAGATATGACATACCCACTGGAAGAACTGGTAAGAGAGGATCAGGAGTTTAATTGGATAGAGGAGTGCAACATATCATTTGAAAAACTAAAAAGAAAGCTAGTCGAAGCACCCATCCTAAGGTTTCCAAACTGGTTGATCAAATTCCACGTTCACATTGACACATCAGGCCTAGCAATAGGAGCAATCCTAACTCATCTCAGAGATGATGGAATGGACTAACCTATAGTATATAGTAGTAGAAAACTAAACAAAGTTGAAAGAAACTATTTGAAAACAGAAAGAGAAGCATTAGGAATGGTCTTTGCACTACAAAAATACCGACAGTACCTACTAGCTAATTCATTTATCTTTTACACTGACCACCAAGCACTAAAATACCTTGTAAATAAGTCTCTACACTATGGAATAATTTGAATTCGAAGTCGTTGTCAGAATAGGTAAGCTAAATGTCTCTCCCAACCATTTATCCCGAATCAACACAGGGGAGGATCCGAGGGAAGTCGAAGATGACTTACCAGATGCACATTTAATTCGAATAGAAGCAGTCCCGGCAAAGTTAGAGGAAATAGCTCAGTTTTAAGAAGACAGACAAGCACCAGAAGGCATGAGTATGAAGAAGAAACAAATCTTAGCAATGAAAGCTACACCATATAGTCTCATAAATGGATTCCTATATAAAATGGGTTTAGATGACATCCTCAGAAGGTGTGTACTAGAACATGAAAGGGATAATATTATTTATGAAGCACATTATGGACCTATGGGAGGACATTTCCAAGTAGATACAACTGCAAAGAAAATCCAACAATCAGGACTATCATGGTCGACACTTCACAAAGATTGTAAAAAATTTGTAAGCCGATGTGACAGATGTCAACGGCTGGGTCAACCTCTGCCTAGTACAAAAGTGCCCCTGATATCAGTAAACCCAAGTTTGACATTTGAAATATGGACATCGACTTCATATGACCATTTCCCATACCAGCAAAGAGAACAGGTGCAAGGTACATAATAACTGCAGTCAAATATGTAACCAAATGGGCAGAGGCAGAACCAGTCGACACATGTTTCAGTGAGATAGCTACTAAGTTTATCTACGAAAATATCATTACCAGATTTGGACGTCCATTAACCCTAATTAGTGACTAAGGGAACACACTTTATTAATAAAACTATTAAAACACTAACAGATCAGTTCCAAATTGACCATCATTGGAGTATAGCTTACCACCATCAGTCAAATGGAGAAATCAAAGGATTTGACAAAACATTAACAAAAGGATTAACAAAAATATGTCATACAAAACAAGATACTTGCAATACTATGGGCATACAGAACAACATATAAGCGTTCAACCGAACAAACACCATTTCAACTAGTTTATGGATAGGAAGCAGTAGTTCCTTTACACTTTCGACAACAGACACCTATTATAGCAGAGATTTTACATGTCAATGTTGAACAAGGAAGAAAGGACCGACTATTGCAACTAAGTAATCTTAATCTTGAAGAACACCGACTAATTGCGTTACAACATCAGGAAATCTAGAAACAACAACAAAAGGAATGGCACGAGTGAAACATCAAAAATAAAAACCTATCGATAGGAGACCTTGCCTTACTATACAATAGTCGGGTAAAAGGAAAACCCAAAAAGCTACATACAAAATGGATGGGACCCTATGTTGTCGAAGTGATACATGCCAATAAATCAGTTCGACTAAAGACGTTACAAGGCATAGTATTTCATAAACTTGTTAATGGTTCCCGACTAAAGCGGTACAGAAACTAAACAAGTTCAAAAAAAAAAACATATAATGACCATAACGATTAAACAAAAGCTATAAAAATATGAAAATATAAAAAGTAAAATAGGATCAAAAAGCATAAAATAGTATGACAGGAAATCACCACTATGATAACCAACATCACGACCATCGACATAACACAATCGACTGCTAACATAATTGACATCGACCAACAACCTCGAAAGTCCCATCCTTCCTTCATGACTATGGATGACAAAATCATATCACCATTAACGCAAGAGATAATTCTAGAACCTCCTTCAATAAGCCCAATCGACATATGCAAGAATTCTATGTCAGAGACCTTGAAGGAAAAGTTCAACCGCGACAGATACCTCCAGGCATACGTTGAAAAATTGCTTGAGTTACTCACGTCAGTACAAAAGATGTCCACCAAAGCCCCTTTGTTCGAAGTTGGTGGATCCAAACTACCTGCTCCCCAACCTAGCCAATACTCTAGAGGTCAAGGACTATGGCAGTTATAAGTTCAACTTTCCAAAGAAACCCTGACAAAGAAGCTTAAGTTGTCGCAATTAGGACTACATCTGTCATTCCGAACGATCCCGAACCCAACCCACTAGTAAATGAACTGACGGGAGATGAGGAAGGAGAGGATATGGACGAAAAAAATGAGAAATTGAGGAACTATTCTTTGAACTCCGAGAAAATTCACCCCCACAAATCCATGACCCCTCATCCAACCATATCTCCACTAACCCAATCACACCCAACCATTCACCAATGCCATCACCACCTCCCCCCATCCCAAAACATATACCCAAAACAATTGCACCAAAACCACCTCCGCCGCAACCATTAGCACCAACCGCATCCACATCTGGACCCTCTGTATCCAACCAACTAGATGCACAACCAGCTATAGAAATCATCCAACCAGCCCAACTAGAAATACCATCGACCACTACTAGCCAGCAACTAGATAATCTAATTTTGACTCTTGCAGGTACATAGGTGCCAAAGCAAGTAGAGCAACAAAAGCACAAAAGAAAAAAAGACAAAAGGAAGAAAGACCATCAAATCCAGACGACAATGGTACACATCATTCAACCTGGGTCGACCACTGCAGTCGATCCAACCAAACTGAGGGATGGAGAATTAGGAAAACTCTTGGAATCACTAGAAATCGAAGCAAAAACAAGGAGCCAGAACAGATGCAAGGAGCTCAATGATAACGAAAAGGAACAAGTAGATTTCCTTAACAAATGCAGAAACCTGGTGCAATCTGTGATACTAGGTTCGACAGAGGTCGACACCGACAAGCCATTAAAAATGGCTTATCATATATTTGAGAGCATGGTGTCAGTGCTACATGCACAAAGGTATGATACAAAAGAAGAGCAGAAAGAGGAAATAGCTCGACCGCTGACATAGCAACACACGGCTTTCACAGAAGCATACAAGGTATTGCAAGATCACATGGAGGAGTCGGTTATTACAGAAGAAGTACTAAGAGATTGTTTTTCTTATTATGGGCAAGTCTATCAGAAAATTTGACAAACCCGACAGGAAATCCAAGCACTCGAGAAAATAAAAATCATAGAGGAAGAACACAGAAGCACAATTGAAAATCAAATAGTGCTCGAAACAACCAAATTACAAAAGCATGAGCAACAAGCACACCAGTGGGTGCATCAAGCCATTCCAAGTTTAGAAAAATTAGACATCATCTGCCCACAAATGAAACAACTTTTTGAGACAGCAGAGGAAAAGGATGACTTTATGGGTCTCGACATGGAGAAGATAGAAGAATTTTCCATTCAATAAAAGATGTCAATATTATCAAGTCTGACTAGATTAACCATCGACACCCAAAAAATACTACAAAGTTGGATGGCATTCCAACATTAGCTGGCAGTGACAGTTGAAGCAGTTGTCAAATTCTATGTGCAAAAAATACCAACCATCAAACTCCACATCCCATGAAGATCAAACACAGAAATAACTACTTAGGGTAGGAAAAGACATTTTTGGTACCTCCCTGTTTACTCGAGATGAAGAAACGTTTTGCTTGTGGGGGATATGTTGGAGGAGCAAGTCGGTAAGTCTACTTGAATGATCAGCCAACTAAGTCGGTCAACCGACTAATGAGAGATTAGGTTGGCCACATAAGGTTGTGTCTATTGACTGAACCGACAGGTAGTTATTTATAATTGTTTGTAATTCATATATATTATGCTGTTGAGCCAGATGAGAACTTGGTTCAATTCTCTGTATTGTATGGACCCTTTCATTATAATATAATCTTTTATTTCACTTACTTGTTCTTGTCTCTTGTATCTGTTATGTATGTCTATTCTTAATGTGTATTATTGGTAATCCTATGTGATCTGTGAGATTACAACAATATTTAACCAATTTTTAGCATTTTTAACCTTCATTGTTGAAAGTTCAAATCCTGACAACTTATTCATCTTGAGGTTGTTTCGCATGAAACGAACTTTGGTGGAAATAAGTTGATTATCTATTTGATCTAGTAAGATTTTTTCTTCATTCGGAATACTTTAATTTTGATCAAATTTTATATGATCCACCTGGATAACCACATCATGATAATAAGAATAACAATTGATTCTCATACCATATCTTTTAGAAATCATAGCGTCGAAATACTTCCACTTGGTAGGGCCCAAATATTCATTAGTTCCTCTAACCTATTGGTTAGACTCATAAAAAAATGTTGTACAATCATCGACCTGTACATACATTATCTATTAATACTAACAACAAAAATATAATAATTTGCACCATGCATGTGGCATCATAATCATTTACTTGAATATAATTTAAATTGGTATCCACATACCATTACCTACTAAAATTTTCATGTGAGAGAAGTAATCAAAAGAGGGTCATAATTTATAATATTAACATCACAAACACACACACACACACACACACATATATATATAATTTTCACAAAATAATAAATCCATATATACAGAGTGTCATCAACTCACAAGTTTCCACAATAATAAGAAAATACAACATGGACTAATAGTTCCAAAAATAAGGTCAAAATGGGGTGTTACATACACCCACCCTTCAATAAAATTTCTCTCAGCATGTATAATAACAGTAGTGTGGGAACATCATGACGCGTGGTTTATGTGTCCTTCTAGGTAGCACAACTTGGGCTATATTTGTCCCACTAGACCTTAACCTGGTCCACCAAATGGTACCTGAGCTATCTGGCGCTATGGTCCAATATACATAATGGTTTCAACCCTGATGGTCCCCTCATCTTAAACCTGCATGTCCTTCAAGTTTAGTTTATGGGACTCATATTCTATATAATGTCATAAAACACATACATTAAATACATTATGATTTTTATGCAAATGGGGTGGCAACGCAAGACTATACGCGATGGGTCCAACTTTCTTTAGATTTTGAAACAGACCTATGAGTTAGGGTGACAACTTTTTCCCCTTCCCAAACATGATGGTACTCTTATTAGGCCTAATTTGTATGAAAACTACATCTTCCACTTTATAGTTTATGTTAACCTTAGGGGCAGTGGCATCATTCTTTTTCCTATCATGGGCTTCCCTTAACCGCTAACTAATCTGAATAACCTACTCTTCCATCTCCTGAATCAACTCAGGTCCTATAATCACTTGGTCCTCTAACCTTTCCCAACTCAATAATTTTCTGTATGGACTCCCATATAATTCTTGTTAAGGTGGCATACCAATTGAGATGTGATAACTATTGTTCTAATAAAAATCTACTAAGGGTAAGTGCTTTTTCCAATGTTTTTTTTATCTATAACATACATCATAAGCATGTCCTCCATCAACTGATTTACTCTTTCTGTCTAGCCATGTTTTTCTGGATGGTAAGTTGTGCTTAAGTTCCATTGACTTCCTAAGGACGACTATAGACTTGTCCAAAACCTAGACATGAATTCAAAATCCCTATGTGAAATAATCTTCTTGGGAAATCCATGGAGATGAAAAATATCACTTATGAATACCCATGTAACATCTACAACATCGTAGGTCTCCTTAATTGAATTAAAATTAGTATTCTTGATCATTTTATCAACAATGACCATGATGGCATCATGCCAATGAGAGGTAAGAGGAAATCCTACCATAATGTCCATCAAAATAACCTCCCACTTTGACATGGGAATGTAGTGTGGTTACAACAGTCCTGTCGGGTGGTGATGATCATCTTTCACCTTCTAACACTCAAGGAACATAGCAATTAATTTGACCATGTCTTTCTTCATTTCTGTCCAAAAGAAGAAATCTTTCATATCTGCATATATCTTGCTTACTCCTCTATGCTCAATAGATTGGTATGTGGGATTCCTTGAGTATAGTTTCTCTAATATCACCTTCCTCGGGAATATACATTTTTGTTTTAGATTGCAACAATCCATCTGCTTCCAGCTCATACCCTCCAAATTTAGGTTCCACCTTCCTTCCATTTTCGAGTGTCGAAGGGACTTTTAGGTACCAACTATCTCCAACTAGTTTCGCTAATACTCTCTCCTTCAAAATCCACCTTTAAAACTATCTGAGAGAAAATCGTTGGCTTTTTGCTTAAGGCATTAGCTACTATGCTCTCCTTCCCTTTGATGTACAAAATCCTAGAATAGTACTCACTCATAAATTCACTCCATCACCTCTATGCAGAATTCATGTCTCTTTGAGTTAAGAGTTACTTGAGGATTTGGTGATGTGATTTGAGCTCAAATATTTTACCAACAAGGTAATATCTCCGAATATTTAGGGATAAAATCATTGCTGCTAATTCTAAACCATGGGTAGGGTAATTCTCTTCATGAGGTTTTAACTTTGTTACTACATAATATGTTACTTTGCCTTCATCCATTAACACAACACCCAAACCCTGACTTGAGGTATCTGTGCAAACTATAAATTCCTTCTCCATATCTGGGACCCATAGAATCGGTGCACTCGTTAGTAATTCTTTTAGTTTACTGAACGTAGCATCACATTCTTCAGTCCATTCATATCTGATACCCTTGTGCTGCAAAGTATTTATGGTTTTCATTATTTTTTAGAATCCTTCCACAAACATGCTATAGTATCCTACGGGACCCACAAAGCTCCTTACTTCATGTGCATTCATTGGTAAATGCCAATCCATTATGGCCTTCACCTTTTCTAGGTCCAGAAAAATTCCTTCACTAGAAATTATCTGCTGCAGATAATGGATATCATTTTGATAGAAAGAACACTTGGGCAACTTACCGTACAAAAATTGTGTTTTCTTAAGCATGAAAACACCATTCGCAAGTGTTCCTCGTGCTCTCTTTCATTATTGGATTAGATAAGGATAATGACCCAGAATACTTGCGCAAACTGATCTAAGCATTTTCTAAATACACTATTCATGAGGCTCATGAATACAGTCAGCGCAATAGTTAAGAAAAAGGGGGCCACCAAAAACTCATAGTGCCAAAAATGAGTTTGAAATATTGTCTTAGTTATGCCACCTTCCTTGATCTTAAGTGGGTGGTAACCTAATTTCAAGTCGATCGTTGAAAAGAATGTTTCCCCTTTCATATGCTCGAAGAGGTCATTTATTCGAGGTATTGGGTACCCGTCATTCAGTCTGGCTTTGTTCAAATCTTTGTAATCTATGAAAAAACACAAGGAACCATGCTTCTTCCTTATAAATATTACTGGCTCACTTGATGCCGAAATACTAGGCATTATGAATCCTAGGTCAAACAATTACTTAAACTTTATTTCAAAATTGGATAGCTCAATGGTCATCATCCTAAAAGGCGTCTTCGATGTTTTCTTCAAACTAGGTCTAATCTCACAGGTAAAATCAATTTCTCTCTCACGATGTAACCCAGGAATTTCCTTGGGAAAGACATCATTGAATTCAACTAATAGTACATATTGATTTAATGAGTGTCCCTTCTCATGAATTACTACTTCAACGATATATAATTGACACCCTTTCCTCATACATCGTTTTACGTTCATCATCGATATGAAATGTAGAGAAACCTTCTGTTTGATACCCTCAATCTCAATAGCCTTCCTCTGTCATCAACCAAAAGGACCTTGTTTTTGTAAGAGTCAAGGAAAGCTCAATGTTCCTAAAGCTATTTCATACCTATGATAAGGTCATAAGTCCCAAGGGAGGTGACATACACTTTGACTAGTGTAGCACACACCCCAAGATCTACAATACAATTGTCAACACTAGTTTCTACTACTTGTTTTATCTCTGGAGCCAGTATGAGTGAGTTGAAATCGTTGTGTTCATGGGTTGGAGAAATAGCGTTCTCAATAGAAACAAAATCAAATAAAATTATTAGTTTAACATCATTTATTTTATGTGATGATTCCACCATAGTGGATTGGTGTTTATCCTGATTAATATTCAGAGCTGCAAATATTTGATGCTTACTTCCTCGACTCCTCATCGGTGAATTTCTCTCTCGATGCACTCCACCGAATCGTAACTCAGGATAGTCTCACTGATAGTGTGTTTCCCCACACCCACAACAAGTAACATGTAAATGTGTAGGTGAGTTGAACTATTGAGAACTTTTAGAGGGGTTCCTTCCCCTGGAATCCCTTACCATGCCAACTACTCCTCAATAATTCATTGTACTCATGTGAGTTTGTGTTGTATATTGGGACATTGTATTGTCTTCCAATGATCTATCTACTACTGCAACTCATAGAGTAGACCTATTTCTGTAGCGAGGTAGCCTCCCATACCCTCCTCTAGGGTAGGTTCGAGGGGCCTTCCTCATGAATCGTGACTACTAAGAATTGAATTCCCTAAAGGGTTTCCTAGCCAACATGTCCTCGGTATAGAAAGCGCATTAGAATACCTCAATAACTAAAGTGGGTTTCCACATCTGTACTTTGGCCCAGATCCTGGGATTTAGCTCATAGAAAAAGAGCTCAGCATAGCCTTAATCAGTGTCTAAGTAGGGGACATACTTAATGAGTTCCATGAATCTTTCCTCATATTCCTCCACCAATAGAATCCCTTGTAACAAGGTGTGAAAGGATTCTTATTTTTGTTCCCTGTAGAAGTATAGAAAGTACTTCCCTCTGTCTTATTTATGAGTAGGTCCCATGGGACCGTGTCTAGGGTAAGGTGCAATTTCCTTTCTTGGTTTCTTCATGCATTTAAGGCATTGTGCTTTAGTTGAAATCTGGATATTTTGGATTTTGATGTGGAAGTGTACTCATGCAATGATAAACACCTAGTGATCCCTTCTAACCATGTCTCTTCTTGTACCCCTCCATGACCACCATAAAACTATGGAATCCTTCTTTTCAGAAGTTCCCTCATGATATCCTCATAAGGGGGTCCCTGCAATAAGTTCAATGATATTTCAAGGTAACCCCAACTCAACGGATGGGCCTCAACCTCTTCCTATGGTGTTTCACTTACCGTTTCAAGTCCCATGACCATCTCATTTATTGGGTCATGGGAGTGCAAAATGAGAACCCTCTCTGGAAATAGAGCTGACAAATTATTCTTAGGCATCCTTGCCCGACCTCGTCCTCGACTTGCTTGCATCCTTGCCTTATCGATCCTTTACCATGTCATAAGTCATCATTAGTACATGGTTTAGGTTTTACCTAGGTTACTATTAAACATGTACTCATATGACAATGAATGAACATTTGTTTCTTTCTTCAATAAGATTTACCTTATACTAAGTAAAATTAAACATTTTTGCAAAAAGTTAAATAATTTAATATAATATCAAATAATATGTTTTTATTTTTCTATATATTTATATATGTATAAATTTAATATAAATAACAAATAGAATTTAGTATATATATATATATATATATATATATATATATAAATTTAAATTATCCAATAATCTAAAAATACATATATAATAAAACAAACACTAACCTTAGCCTAATATCTATTAGTCGTGGCATGAATATAGTTTCAATCTCACTTATGAATACATGTGTAACATCCAGAAGATTGTAGTATCCTTAATTGAATTAAATTTAGTCATCTTGGTCAATTTATCAACAATGACCATAATGGCATCATGCCTACAAGAGGTAATAGGAAATCCTACCATAATTTCCATCGAACTAACCTCCCACTTTGACATGGGAATGTAGCGTGGTTACAACAGTCCTGTCGGGTGGTGATGATCAGCTTTGACCTACTAAAACTCAATGAACCTAGCAACAAATTTTACCATGTCTTGCTTCATTCCTGTCCAAAACCAGAGTTCCTTCATATCTGCATACATCTTCTTTACTCGTCGATGCAGAATAATCTGTTATGTGGGATTCCTTAAGTATATTTTCTCTAATATCACTTTCCTGGGGGATATACATTTTTGTTTGATATTGCAAAAACCCATATGATTCCATATCATACCCTCCAAATTTAGGTTCCACCTTACTACCATTTTTGAGTGTCAACGGGACTTTTAGGTACAAACTATCTCCAACTAGTTTATCTAGTACTCTCTCCCTCAAATCCACCTTTAAAGGTATGTGAGAGAAAATTGTTGGTTTTCTTCTTAAGGAATTAGATACTATGCTCTCCTTCCCTTTGATGTACAAAATCTGAAAACCATACTCACTCATAAATTCACTCCATCACCTCTACGTGGAATTTAGGTCTAGTTGAGTTAAGAGGTACCTTAGGATTTGGTGATGTGATTTGAGCTCAAATATTTTCCCAACAAGGTAATGTCTCCAAATATTTAGGGATAACATCATTGCTGCTAATTCTAAATATTGGGTAGGTTAATTCTCTTCATGAGGTTTTAACTTTCTTAATGCATAAGCTATTACTCTACCTTCGTGCATTAACACAACACCCAAACCCTGACTTCAAGAATCTATGCAAAATATAAATTTCTTCTCCATATCTGGGACCCATAGAATTGGTGCACTCATTATTGATTCTTTTAGTTTGTTGAATGCAACATCACATTCTTCGGTCCATTCATATTGGATACCCTCGAGATGCAAGGTAGTTATGGGTTTCGTTACTTTTTAGAATCCTTTTACAAACACTCTATAGTATCCTACTAGACCCATGAAACTTCTTACTTCATGTGCATTCCTTGGTACATGCCAATCCATTATGGCCTTCACCTTTTCCAGGTCAATGAAAAATTCCTTCACTGGAAATGATCTTCCCCAGATAATGGATCTCCTTTTGATAGAAAGAAAACTTCGACAACTTACTGTCATTAGAGGAAATTTGGGGTCTACAATGGGCCTTATAAGAAAACGTGCCAAAATAAGTTTTTGTGAGTTGTAATTGAAGAACCAATAGAATTTCAATAAAATAAGTCAACCATAATGGTTGAATTGACATATTTGTCATTAAAAAAAACTACTTTTTTTGTTCGTATTTTTGACATATCTCATTGTGTTTTTACTCAAATTTCGATCGGGAGAGCTCGTTGGATGCGTAATTTGATTCCGCATCCAACGAGTACCCATAGTGCATACTTTTGATGGACCCCACTACCCCAAAAACAAGAAATACCTGAAAAAATGTGATGAGGACATCATCATCATGTTTTTTCAGGAATTTCATGTTTTTGGGGTAGCGAGGTCTGTCAAAAGTATGCAGTGTGGGTACTCGTTGGATGCGGAATCAAATTACGCATCCAACGAGCTCTCTCGATCGAAATTTGAGTAAAAACACAATGAGATATGTCAAAAATACGAACAAAAAAAGTAGTTTTTTTCTTTCTTCCTCCAAAATTAATCAATATCATTTTATTATTTTAACTATTATTTTATTATTTGAACTATTATTTTATTATTTTCCTCAGGAGGCCCATTTTAGACCCCAAAATTCCTCTAATGACAAATTGTCTTTTCTTAAGAATGAAAACACCATTTCCAAGTGTTCCTCATGCTCTATTTCATTATTGGAGTAGATAAGGATACCAACCAAGAAGACTTACACAAACTACTCTAAGTATTTTCTAAATACACTATCCATGAGGCTCATGAATATAGTCAGCACATTAGTCAATCCAAAGGGTGCCACCTATTAGATTTTTATCATTCTAAGCTACCATTATGATCTTAGGATCTTCAACTGAGAGAATAACATGCACAACAATAAAACACAAGAGATAAGAGACAAAAGGATTTTCCTTGGGGAAACCATAAAGGAGAAAAACCCGCAACTTCCTCAGAGATATAATGAGCACCAATGGCAACAGTAAAACCCAAAAATTAGAAAAGATGATCTCCACATCTTGTTCTCTCTCTCAAAGTAAGAGAGATTCTCCTCTCTCACTCATGCACCCTAATGACTGAGTGTGTGTATGATAAATAAAGAGGCTCACTCTCTATTTATATTATTTCATTCACTTAAATCCCAATCCAACATGTCTCCCTCACTTAAAAATTACTTACTAGAGCCAACATCTCTAGGAGTGTCTAATAACCCTAGTGCCCCACAACTTGTGGGGACTTTGCCTCCTCCAACCAACAAGGAGGGTTATCCTTAACACAACAATGGGGACTATTTCCGAGAATTACAATGACTCACCTAGGGTTGAATTCTCTAGGATAGTCTAATAACCCTAAGGCCCCAGAACTGTAGGGACTTTAACCCTTGACAAATAGGAGGGTTACCCACAATGACTTGACATGACTTGTTTACATTATAGAACCTACCAATAGGAACATTGGGGCATTTCATGACTCAAATACATTATAGACACTTCCCAGAATAAACATCAGGGTACAATACATAATATATACCAGTGAATACATTCTGAAGTTACAATTACATCAAAACTACCTGTTAACTAGGAAGGTATTCTCTCGACACAATTTATTAGCACAATTCTTCTTCTCTATATCATCTGGATCATCGTGAAGTTCTCGTTGTCTTCAAGTCATCTTCATCTTCAGGTAATATTCATCTTCAAGTCATCTTCATCTGGATCTAGATCATCACTCGATCTGGATCATCATCACTGGATCTAGATCATCACTCGATCTGGATCATCACTGCTGGATCATCATCAAGTCTCGATCATCACTTGATTTTGATCATCACTGCTAGATCATCATCAAGTCTAGATAATCGCTTGATATGGATCGTCACTACTAGATCATCATCAAGTCTGGATCGTCACTATTGAATTATCATGAAGTCTGGATCATCACTTGATCTGGATCGGCACTGCTGGATCATCATCAAGTCTGTATCATCACTTGATCTAGATCATCATCAAAGCTGGATCATCACTGAGTCAGAATCATCATTACTGCTTCTGCTATCACAATCAAATGGTGCTATCTCTTCATTCTTCTCGTCATATGAAGTTCTATAGAGCCAGCCCTTTTTCATGCTAGTTGTCATCCTACCCTTCATGTAGGTCTTCAGCACTTATATCTAACCCTAAGTCAGAATGGCCCTCCCAACTCTTACATCTGACCTCATCTTGTCAGAAAGGCATGCCCAACACTCACATCTGACCTCATATTGTTAGAAAGGTCCAACATTCACATCTGACCATGTGTAAACACATCACACTAGAATGGCTCAGCACTTATATCTCACCATGTGTGAACACACCGCATCAAAATGGCTCTATACTTACACCCAACCATGTTCGAAAACACCGCATTGAAAAGGATCAACACTTATATTCAACCATGTATGAAAAAACCACATCAAAAGGGTTCTGCACTTACATTATACCATGTTCAAAAACACTGCATTGAAAGGGCTCTCACTCCCAGACTAAGGATTCCTGGTAACTGACCACGTGCCTCCATTCTCCTAGAGAATGGCATCAGCCCTTATATCCGATCAAGTGGGAACACATCCCTCAATCACATAAGAATGGCCATACGCTCACATCTGATCATGTAAGATTACATCCCACAGTCATATCAGAATGGCCCTCAGTCCCAGATTGAGTATTCCTAGTAACTGACTAGGTTCCTCTATTCCCCCAGAGAATGTCAACTCAACACCAAGCTGAGTATTCCTAGCAACTGACTAGGTGCCTCCATTCCAATAATGGAATTAGGAACTTATATCTGATCATGTAGGAACCAATCCTATAGTCACTTCAGAATGGTTTAGCACTCACATCTGACATTGAAAGAACCAAATACTCTCACCATGATAGAATGGATCAGCCCTTACATCTGACCATGGAAGGAACCTAATCCTCTCACTATGTCAAAATGGATCTAGGTCTCATCATTTCCCCTCGGAGGGAACCTTGATATGGAGAACACCAAACTTCTCCCTGAAGTAATCAAGCTTCACGCTGGCTAATGGCTTCGTCAACACATTAGCTATCTATTCTTCTGTTGCAACATACTAGAGCTTCACTGCTCCTCTCTGCACCATATCCCTGATATATGATATTTGATATCATACTGAAGTAACACCTCGAATTGCTCTTCCTATTAATGGAACTTCCTGCCGAATATGAATCCAAATAACCCTCCAGGTTAATCTTCTAATTCGCCTCATACTTTAGCCCATAATCAACTGTACCCTTGATGTACCTCACTGCATGCTTTGCAACCATCAAGTGAACATGTCTCAATGTGTTCACAGCAAAGAAAATATCTGGTCTCGTATTTTTTAGGTAAATCATCTGACAATACATCATGGCATCAACCGACTTTGATGAAGCAACACTCAATAGCTTCAAGTTCAATGCCATCCCCAAGTCCTTTATGTTGAACTCAGCAGCAAGTATTCTTCTTGCAAATTTAAGGAGTTCCTCTTTTCTGTGAGGAACAAGTCATCGACATATAACAGGAGCATCACTGGTCTTTTGCCTTCAACCTTTAAGCAAAGGTTGGAATCCTCTTTACTCTTAGTAAATCCTAGAGTCATCAATAATCTATCCATCCTCTCATACCATGTTGAACCTCAAGATATTTTGCAGTCACTCCCTCAGAAGCGGAGCATCATTCAATCTCTGTCTTTCGTACTCTATGCACTAAAACATTTTGTACTAGAGTGACAAGTAGCTTCCTCTGCTACTAATATTCTATGTATCCATCTAGGATCACTGGATACCAAGATCCTCTATCTTGAATTTTTTCAAAATATCTGAGAGCTTTTCATCCTCTATAGAATTTCATCTTCAACCTTGTAGCAAAGGTTCATGTCTTCATCAATCTCCTCATGTATGTGTTATCCCATGGGTGTCTTCTAAGCTCATACAAGGCCTTCTTTCATTTGCACACATGATTCTTCCTATCACATGTATTTCTAGTGGCTGCAAATGTCTCTTCATAGTCTATTCCTCATGCTATGAATCTTTCCTTGTATCTCATGATGTTTCCATCTACTACATGATGGAACTATGAACTTCTCTTCACTATCGATACTACATCCTAGACATCATTCTTCTTGAACTGGTCTTCCCTTTTTTCTTGGTTACTTCTTCATGGCTGCAATGTTCTTCATTAATGATGTCATTGCATTTGTCATATTATTCTTCATCTTGAACTGTTGTCACTTGTTCTTTAGAACAATTCTCATCCTTCTTTGATTGTAGGTGATTTTACGCGAACTTTCCTACAAGTCAAATGCATTAGTTGTATGGTTAGAAACATTTCATAAGGCATATTGATAATGGAAAATTCTTATGCATAAATATATGATCATGCAACTATTTTATCCAATACATCATCCATCCATATCTCAAGGAAATTTTTTGGATGCCTTCCATCTCTAATAAGACAACATTGAGATTGTGCACTAATCCAATATGTCAGCAAAGAGGTTTCATTCTAGATATGTAGCAATGGAGTGTTGTATAGCACCATGAGCTACTTACTCATTACATGCACATTAGTTGTATATTGTCATTAATACAAACATTCTATCATGCATAATACATCAGCTAAATATAAACAAATGCATAGTAAAAACAATATCATGAAATGACAATTGAATACTTATCTTTATTTGTTTCGTGGGTAGACTCCTTCTTGATACTTCAGCTTCATCATATTCTTCATTCATAATAGCATCCTCTCTTATCCAAATTCTAAGATGTATAATATTTTCTTCAAGATTTGAGTCCTTCGTATTCCTCATCGCTTGAGGGATCTTCTTTTGATGGTGAGAGCTTGATCTTCCCATCTTCTTTTCTCTTACTATGAGTTGAGCATATTCTTGCGTGTGCTTTTCCCAAAAACATTCTGAAAGTAATCACTTCCTTCTAGCATACATTCCTTGGATGAATGAATCACATTATCTTGGGAGACCATTCAAGGTGGCCATCACCACTTCTGCATTCTCCACTTCTTCTTCTACCGCTTCAAGTTGTTCTGCATTCCAGATCTTCACATTCTTCAATTGTTTTCTGAAAGTCATATTCTGATTTAATATCTTCCCTTTAAATAGCCTTGTCAAGGAATCAAACATATTTGGTGTGTTCATCGAAGACACTTGCGGTACAAGTTGATCCGTGACTGAATCAACAATGATCTTCTTGGCCTTGACCAAGTTCTTCTTGTGTAAGGATTTTGAGCCTCATCTCCCTCTTGAACTGGAACCTCTCTTCTTATATAGGTGTCCAATTCATTTTCTTCAGAGAGATCATATACTTCCATTCTTGGAAGTTGTCAACTTAAACAATCTTATCATCAAGCTAATGTGATAGACCACTTTGAAATGAGAACCTCAAATGAAAATAGAAAAATATTAGATCTTACCGATTTGAGGTGTCTGTCTTGGTTCAAGAGCTGTCTGATATAGGGTTTGTCTGAGAAACCCTAATTTTCAAAACTTGGAATATTTCATATCTAATTGGATAGAAATATATATCTCTTCATGTTGAGCTATCCAATGTACTCATTTTTTGAAAACAGTGGAGGGAAGCTCCCGAAACAGGAAGCCCTAGTTTTCCAATTTCTTCTGTAGAAATGCCTGATACTATTTCTATGTTATATCCAAAATTACTACTCCTCTATGTGTTAAAATTTTCAATGAGGTATCATCACATGTTCCCATTCCAAAACCATAGGTTTCATCAGAATTGGTTTCACTAAATAGGGACTAATGATCATTTTCCCAAGGTGACCTGTTACAGGGCTGTTTAGAACAACAAAGTTGTACAGACTTCCATCTATCACTGTTTCATATTTTGGGTCTAAAACTTGGATCAAAGAAAACACAATCTATTCCATTTCTTGAACATCTTTAGAAATTTCATTTGGACCTTTGTAGCCCAATATAAAGTAATTCTCCCAAGGAGTCTTGTTTAGGGATGAATCCTATAAGAGGATGGAACCCTAACTTATAGGGATCATATATCCTATAATATAGCGAATATGAGGCTGAATTTTTGACACTCTTTAAAACAGGATTTTATCTTCTTCTTGTGAAAGTTTCAGCTTTTTATCCTATGCCAATCCAGAGATATAGCGAATGTACAAAACGTATCATTTTTAGTATTTTAGGGTTTTTCTAGCTCGGGGTAAAACTAGGGTTTGACTTTCCCAGAGTTTCACGCAACCAAATATCTTGACCCAGGTCTCTAAAATTCGATTTTGGTGAGGAGATAAATCCTATGCTAGACTCACTCAAAAATTCCTCTTCTGCAAGAAGCCCTAATTTCCACACCAAAAACTGAAAATGTCCAGAATCGAATTCCGCTTCGACAGAAAGATGTGCCCTTCAATGCAGAGTCATCCTAGCATACTTTTTCTGATGGATTGTGGAGAGAGACCCAAAAATGAAGAATCCCTATCTTCTATAGCTACACAATTTATTCTTCTCAGGTTAGCTCTGATTCCATGTTATATTTTTATCATTCTAAGCTAGCATTATGATCTTAGTATCTTTAACTGAGAGAATAATATGCACAGCAATAAAACACAAGAGACAAGAGACAAAAAGAATTTTCCTCAGGGAAACCATAAAGGAGAAAAACCTACAACTTCCTCAGAGATAGAATGAGCACCAATGGTAGCAGTAAAACCCAAAAATAGAAAAGATGATCTCCACAAATTGTTCTCTCTCTCACACTGAGAGAGCTTCTTCTCTCTCACTCATGCGCCCTAATGAGTGTGTGTGTGTATGATAAATAGAGAAGCTCACTCTCTATTTATATTCTTTCATTCACTTGAATCCCACTCCAACATGTCAGCCTCACTTAACAATTACTTACTAGAGCCGACATCTCTAGGAGTGTCTAATAACCCTAGAGCCCCAAAACTTTTGGGGACTTTGCCTCCTCCAACCAACAAGGAGGGTTATCCTTAACACAATGGTGGGGACTATTGCCCCAACTTACAATGACTCACCTATGGTTGACTTCTCTAGTATAGTATAATAACCCTAGGGCCCCACAACTATGGGCACTTTAACCCTTGACAAATAGGAGGGTTACCCACAATGACTTGACATGACTTGTTTACATTATAGAACCTCCCAATAGGAACATCAATGCATGAATTGACTCAAATACATTATATAAACTTACCGGAATAAACATCGGGTTACAATACATAATATATACAAGTGTATACATTCCAAAGTTACAATTACATCAACACCACCAAAAAATCATAGTTCCCAAACCGAGTTTGAAATATTGTCTTAGCTATGCCACCTTCCTTTATCCTAAGTTGTTCGTAGCATAATCGTAAGTCAATCATTGAAAATAATGTTGCTCCTTTCAGTTGATCAAAGAGGTCATTTATTCAAGGTATTGAGTACCTACTTTTCACTCTGGATCTATTCAAATATCTGTAATCTATGCAAAGACGCAAGGAACCATGCTTCTTCCTTACAAATATTACCGGTTCACCCCATGGAAAAATACTAGTCCTTATGAATCCTATGTCAAAAAATTCCTTAAACTACATTTGAAACTTGGAAATTTCAATGGTCCTCATCCTATAAGGTGTCTTCGATGTCGGCTTCGAACCGGGTTTAATCTCAATGGTAAAATCAATTTCTCTCTAATCAAGTAACCCAACAAGATCCTTGGGAAAGTCATCATTGAATTCAGCTAAGATTAGGTATTGATTTAATGAAGGTTCCTTCTCATTACTTACCGCTTAAATGATATATAAATGACACCCTTTCATCATACATCATTTTACATTGATCATCGAGTTGAAAGGTAGATAAACTTCCTGTTTGATACCCTGAATCTCAATGGCCTTCCCTTTGTCATCAACACAAAGGACCTTCTTTTCATAATATTCAAGAAAATCTTGATGTTCCTAAAGCTATTTCATACCAATGATAAGGTCATAAGTCCTAAGGGAGGTGACATACACTTTAACTAATGTAACACACACCCCAAGATATACAATACAATTGTCGACACTAGGTCCTACTACTTGTTTTATCTTTGAAGCCAGTTTGACTAAATTGAAATTGTTGTGTTTGTAGGTTGGAGAAATAAAGTTGTCAATAGCACCAAAATCAAACAAAATTATGAGTTTAACATCATTGATTTTACATGATGATTTCAGCATATTGGATTGGTGTTTAGCCTAATTATTATTCATAGCTGCAGAGATTTGGTGCTTACTTCCTCGACTTCTCATCACGGATTTTCCCTCTCAATGCACCCTATCGGATCGCAACTTAGGATAGTCTCACTGATAGTGTGGACCCCCACACCTAGAAAAAACAAACTGTAAAAGTGTAGGTGAGATGAACTATTGATAACTTTGAGCCCCTTACATTGCCAACTGCTCCTCAATAATTCGTTGTACTCTTGTGAGTTGGTGTTGTAGATTGGGACGTTGTACTCTCTTACAATGATATATCTACTGCTGCAACTCTCAATGTAGACCTATTTCCGTAGCGAGGTGGCCTCCCATACCCTCCTCTAGGGTAGGTTCGAGGGGCCTTCCTCATGAATCGTGACTGCTAAGTATTGAATTCGCTAATGGATTTCCTACACAACATATCTTCGGTATAGGAAGCACATTCAACTACCTTGACAAATAAAGTGGGTTTCCACATCTGCACTTGGGCTGAGATCCTAGGATTGAACTCATACACAAAGCACCCATCATGGCATTGATAAGTGTCTAAGTAGGGGACATACTTAACGCGTTCCATGAATCTTTCCTCATATTCCTCCATCGATAGAATCCCTTGTAACAAGGCGTAAAATTATTATTCTTGGTGTTCCTTGTAGAATTCTACAGAGTACTTCCCTCTATCTTATCTATGAATAGATCCCATGGGACTGTGTGTGGGGTGAGGCACAATTTCCTTTGTTGGTTTCTTCACACGTTTAAGGCATTGTCCTTTAGTTGAAATATGGCTATTTTGGATTTTGATGTGGAAGTGTACTCCTGAAATGCTAAACACCTAGTGATCCCTTCGAACCATGTCTCTTCTTGTACACCTCCACGGCCACCATGAAATTATGGAATCCTTCTTTTTTGAAGTTCCCTCATCATGTCCTCCTAAGGGAGTCCCTGCAATAGGTTCAATGATATCTGAGTATCAACCTCCCTCAATGACGGGGCCTCAACCTCTACCTATGGTGTATCACTTCCCCTTTGAAGTCTGATGAGCATCTCATTTATTAGCTCAAGGGAGCTTAAATTGAGAACCATCTCTGGAAATGGAGCTGACACATTCTGCTTAGGAATCATTGCTCAACCTCATCCTTGAATTGCTCACATCCTTGCCATATTGATCCTTTATCATGTCATAAATCATCATTAGTAAATGGTTCAGGTTTTACCTAGGTCACTATTAAGCATGTACTCATATGACAATGAATGAAAGTTTATTTATTTCTTCAACAAGATTTACCTTATACTAAGTAAAATTAAACATTTTNTATATATATATATATATATATATATATTAAATTTAAATTATCCAATAATCTACAAATACATATATAATAAAATAGACACTAACCTAACACTAATATCTATTAGTTGTGGCATGAAGCTAGTTTAACCCTTTTTTAGTCATTTGCAAGTGCTAAATTTTATTTTATTTTTTCTAGTTACGAAACTCACCTAACTAGTTATTGGGTGCGATGTGCTGAGCTCTTGTGGGATGTCTAGAGACAGGTGAAGCATAAGGTGGACTCTCCCTTGGAACTCTTGTGATTCATCATCCATCTCTACTCAAACCCATCCCGGCGTTGATTTACTTTTTTATACCTTTTTTTTTCTTCATGGTATGAGGTAATTTTTATCCACCTCTCTTGTGACTTGGGTGTGGGCACAACCTATGTGGACATGCTTCCATGCAAATTCCTAAATATACATATTTGTTTTGTTGTATTTTTTCATTATTATATATATGTGTGTGTGTGTGTGTGTGTGTGCGTGTGTGTATTTGTTTTACCCAGGGTTTGAAGAGGGTGCCCCAGTCATATTAAGATGGCAGGCACATGGTCCACTTCCGTATGTGTTCTTGGCTATTTGGTATAAGATGCTACAATGAATGAGGATTGATATTGCCTTAAGAGAAATATTTTCTTGAGCATAACGAAACTCTATTGTGCTGAGAACATCACTGCACAATAAAAGCTAGAGTCACAATAATTTTTTTATTACTATTAACTAATTAGGGATGAGATTGAGTTCTCTGATGCTTTTTGGCTGAGAAAGAGGCTCTACCTACATTCATCCCAAGAGGATGAAAAACAAAGAATCAGACCCATAATACAAAGAAGAATAATAGTTAGAGGACATAATTTTCAAGCTCCCTACAGATATTTCGATGTGCCATATGAGAAAATGGATAATTTTCAAGCTCCTTATTTCTTGCCAAGTTGCCATCAATAATTGATGATGGGACTATTATTTGTTTGTTTGGACCTTAGAACATTAGATGGCCTCTTCCAATCTCTCTAGTGCCATTTTTCTCCATGTGGCTATTCCAACAATTACTACCTCCTTGGTTCCAGCTTCATAGAGCCCTAGTTCTGACCATCGAGCAGTTGATCAAAATTTAACCACTTGTCACAGAGAGAAATTCCTATGGCTTGGGGTACCAAAACAGGTAGCTTGACTCCATAAATCAATCCTTTCCAATATTCAAGAGAAATCAAATATCTAACACTAAAGGATCAGACCTCGTACCTTATGCCGGACAGTTGAAGTAGATCCCCGTTGAGCTTTCTAACTTCAACTTGAATTGATGAATCACTTCCTCAACAACAAGTAAACAAGACACGCATAGTATATATTGGTGTTAGATCTACTCTAGCATATATAATCAACAATGTATAAGCATTTGAAATCATCCATGGATAAAATATTCATTCAAACATACATTATTGGAAAGGAAAAGATATTTCTATTAATATAAAATCAAATATTACAATGAATACAACCTCTGTCGGTATGTATTCGAATTGGAGAAATTGAATCCCCCACTTGGGCCTCCACCACCTCAATCCTCCATCTCTCGATAGCAAGCTCACAAGCAAAGGAAAGCTTGGGAAGAACACTAAAGTGCTCCAAGGGACAAAGGGATGCAGAATCGAGCACAAGTTTTGGAAACAATGGACTATAGTTTCTTTGCTCTCAATTATCTCATATGCCTTCAATGTATCCAAAGGGTTCCTTATATAGCTTTTCAATGGGGTAATGAAAGGTCAAATCCGAGCAATCTCAATGCATATGGAATTCTAGGAGACAAGTGAGTCAGATCCATGTCAAGGAAAACTCCAAAAGGATTTGGATTTTGTACACATCCTGATGTACACGGTTTTAGGGGTCAAACCCACGTATATACATCATATGGGGTTTAAATGTCACATATAGAAATTTTCACATGTTTATAGTGATGGTGTAGGAAACATCAAAGTACAAAAAATGGTCCAAGGGATCTAAGGAGTCTGCATAGGGACAAGGGAAGGCCATACAAGTGTGATTCACCTGGTGTGGTAAAATCAACTATAACATATGCCCCCTAATGTGTGAGGTCAGAGGGGTCATACGATGGCCAAAATACATTATAAGCCCATCCCAGAAGTGGAGTGATGAAGAATCCCAAATGGAAGACCATCCACCCAATCAACATAGTACAATGATACAACTTTGCATATAACTGCAAATACATATAGCAATCTCGAATACATAAGAGTACAATGGCCATGAATAGGCATTATACAAAATATGACATGTGGTCATTGCCACATACAATATACATAGATAAGAATCTCCATGATGAAGATATACAAAGGGTCATGATCTCCGTAATGGCTAAAGATATACAATGGATCAAAATCTCCATAATAGCTGTAAATGTTTGACATATACTGGAATCATGTCACGAGAGCTGAAATCTCATGAACACTGGCACAATAAAGGAAGTAGCATATAAAATATGCCACCAATCTGGAAGGTCTTCTACACAAACTGCTATGAGTACAAGTCCTACTATGTGAATAGAGGTGTTGAGGTCAAACATAGTAGTCCATTGTCTGATTACCGGTCATTGATGTATATCATTAACAGATGTTAGATCACCCACCGATAATGATAATGGGAATCAATGTACTAGAGTGCAAACTAACAAGTGCGAATAGATGTGTTGAGGTCGAACACTTGAGAGGATCCATCGATCAGGGGACATTAATGTATCCCCAAAAACTGTTGATGGCGAGAGAACCTGCCACTGATGATTGCAAGTCTCAAGGCACTCAAAAATTACTCTAGATTCCAATCCCAGAATAAATTATCTGAAGTCGATGGGATGAAATCCACTGGAAGGAGGGCATTAAGGCATCCCCCATCATCCAACATGAGGTACTCAGCAAAGCTAAATAATGTGGATGGACTCAATCATAACATGCACGAACTAGTAACTATACCTAGAATGGCCAACATGCAAAGTCAAGATAATTGAGGAATGGCCGACTTAGGTTTAAAATTCCTTCGAACAGGACCATGATGGTGAATGGTGATTGAATAAAGGCAGCATAGACTCAATATACAAAACTAGGACATCTCTGAGAAACAGGAGGCATTGATAGAGGCTCCATGCGGACTGGAAGCTTAACTAGTCGATGGAGATAAACTCAGATAAATAAGTATAATTCCTAAACTCAAAATATAAACCCAACCAATGGATGTGATATACAGTGCTCTGTTTGAGGGTGACACGACTTGACAGCTGCCCAAAGATAACATCTTTCCTTGTCTGGCTTTTTGGTATTTTGAGTTTTTTGGACTTTTTCAAATATTTAAAAAGATTGAAAAAGAATAAAATGGCTTTATAGTTACAGACTGGGAGGAGATGAGTGTCATATAGGCAAACAAACTAGTTCCAAGCAGTGGAACATACGTATTCTCAATGCAAGGATACATGTGTAAGATAGCGACACTCAGGGGAAAGTCCCCTCCCGGTAAGAATAGGGAATCAAGCTTCAAAGGATATATAAAATAGCTCTGCATGGCTAGATATGAGACAAGCTCGGGATATATGGCTGAAACTAAATGTCAGGGAAGCCATCATAAGGCTCAATAAGGAAGGAAAAGCTCATGATAATGCAATTACAACTTGACATAAGGGAGTCTTGAGGGAAATAGGCTAGCAAAAAATCAAGAGGAGTATGAGGCTCTTGCAAAATGTCATGGCAATACTATAGAATGGACTCCCACACCCTAAGGGACAAAATATTGGCATGGGTACCAAACACAAATAGGGTGCTAACTAGAGTACCCATGTAAGGTCAAGCTCTACCACTCATATCATGCCACTTCTAAAACATCAAGAAGGTTTTGTGACATAATAGAGTGATTTCATACCTAAGGCTATAATGAAATGGTCATAAGGTCATGCAAAATGAAAATGGTAATGAAACCTAACCTATATGCCAATTTAGACATGATACATGAAATCAGCACAAACAGGTCAATCCAATGGCTGAAACGGCGCTCAAGAAGGTCTCCTACATCATAAATTAGTCCAAAAATAGTCCAAACTATAGGAAAGGGGGTAAAAATTTTCAAAAATTTAAAAAATTTCTATAAATAGTAAGAAATTCAAAACATTATAAAACATTTGAAATTTTTACCCATTTGAGCTCAAAACTATAACAGCAAATTCCAGGAGATCCAACTGGTGGAATCGACTACCGTTTCTTTTAGGTACTTACCCATGATCTACTCTTTCATTTTGATGCAAATTTTGTCAAATTCGATGGTGTATTTAGCATTCTAGGCCATTCTAAGATGCGCACCACGACCCACATGGAAATCGAGGGTTTTTCCATGTATAGGGCTAGATATATGCAGAAAATGCCCTCAAATTCATGTACATACACAGTTGTTTAGAAAACAGTCACATATGTGGCCATGCTTAAGGATTTTCAACTATTCTAATGGACAAAAATCAAATTTTATGTGCAGGATGGTCCTAGACTAGAGAGAACATGAACATGGTGATGTAGAAGAGGTAGTAAGGCCAGATTTAATGGCTCAACAAGCGTTATGTGCATGTGGGCTCTACAAATTTTGGTGTCTTGGTGGTTTAAGAGCCAAACCAGGACTATGGAAAGCTAGGAGACATGTGAGTTAGCTCTGGGAAATCTGATACAAGCTCCACAAAAATTAACAATTTCTTCAATTTTGCTGAAACAAACTTGAGATCGAATTCTTACAGGATGACAATCCATTTATTATATTTTCCCCCAATCATTCTTTGATTGAGAACGAATTGAAATGTATTGACATGGGTGACAAACAAGGTCTGGAAAAGGAGAATATAATGTCTCAATTGTTGAACCGCATGTACGGTATCTAAGGCAAGCTTCTCAACATGGGAATAACGGATCTCCGCGTGAATAAGATTCTGACTCAGATAGTATATGACATGCTCTTCGAGCTCCTCATCCTCTTGAACAAAAACCATACCAATCCTCTCCATGGACACAGCCACATAAAGTAGAAAATCATGGCTATAGTCTAGGGGACTAATCATTGGGACCGATGCTAGGGATCACTTAAGCGCATTGAAGGACTCCTGGGCTCCCTCATCCCAACAAAATGTGGTGTCCTTTTTCAAAAGATGCGTGAATACTCTAGTCAAATCTACAAAATCGACAGCGAATCTCCATAAGAAGTTTTCCGTGCCTTGCAAACAGTGAAGATATCAAATTTTTTTTAGGGTAGACAACTGAAGTATTGCCTCAGCCTTCAAAGGGTTGACTCTTATACCCTCTTTAGAAACAATGAATCCTAATAAGCGACCAGACTTCACAGAAAAGATGCACTTGTGAGGATTTAACCTAACCAAATAATGGCGGCACCTTTTGAATACTAATCTCAAATGATAGGAATGACGCATTCTCATACAAGAATGCGCAGCAAGGTCATCCAAAAATACTTCGATAATCAATTTGAGATCATGGAAGATCAAGGTCATGGCCTGCTAAAAAGTAGCTCTGGCATTTTTAAGGCCAAAAGGCATTTTCCGATATGCAAAAGTTCCCCAAGGACAAATAAATGCGGTTTTATGTTGGTCCTCGGGTTTAATTTGTATCTGATTGTATCCAAAAAAGTCATCCATGAAGGAAAAAACCTCGCTACCCGCACACTCATCCAAAATATGATCAATAAATGGTGTGGGGAAATTATCCTTAGGATAGGAACGATTCAAATCACACAAATCAGTACATATGTGGATCACTCCTTGCTTATTATCAACCGGAATGGGATTTGAAACCCACTCCGTCAAGGGAATGGGATAGATAAAACCAACTTTCAACAGTTTCTCTATCTCTGCCTTAATCGGGGGTTCTTTCTTAGGATTCACTGCACACAAGCATTGTCGAACAGGCTTATCATTAGGATAAGTCTTAATCTTGTGTTCAACAATGCGAGGATCGATACCTGGCATTTCATCGTAAGACCAAGCAAAAATATCACGAAATTCTTTAAATAGCTTGGTGTATTCTTGAATCTCAGCATGGGAACATTCTGCCCCAATATAGACACTAGTGGAAAATGAGAGATTAGTGACCAAAAAAATGACCAAAATCCGCATATCAATGACCACTTTTGGTTTGGTGATCGCCGATGGCTAATTTACGGTCTTTTATTCCGCGACCAAAATTGGTCATTTTTATTTTGGTCATTTATAGCTTGTCAGTTGGTCATTAATTTGGTCATATATTTGGTCATTAATTTGGTCATATTTGAATCGATGACAAAATATATGACCACATTTATGACCAAATTAATGACCACATAGCAAACTAGAATATGACCAAATTTGGTCGCGTATTAAAAGACCGCAAATTAGCCACCAAAACCGTTTTTTGGTCATTGATATGCGAATTTTGGTCGTTTTTTTGGTCATTTATATCTCATTGTTTGGTCACGTGTCTCTCAATTTTTTGTTCTTTTATATATGAATTTTGGTCATTAATCTCATTTATTGGTCACTAATTTAGTCATTTTTAGTGGTTTTATGTGTGGTTATTACATTTTAGTAGTTTTAATGGTGTCCATTATTAATCAATATAAATTTTTAATATGGTATTATGTTTAAATTAAAAAGAAAATCATACATTATTTATCATCATCTAATACACATTTGAATTATGCAAATATAAAGTGAAACCATATAAGTTTTAAACCGCACAAATTATATTATATGAAATGTCAAGTATTACAATAAATGAGTTTTCTCAAAAATTATCTCCATATAACTTTACATGAAAACCATCTAGTACACTGATGACTTTTAAAAATATTACATTAGCTAAATCATCCCACTTGTACTTTGTTGCTAAGCCATACTTGGATCCCGCGACAGCTTCAAAATCATACTTAGCAACTTAAAACCCTCAGCAACAGGCTCTTCATACTCAATGGAAAAGCATCAGCAATAGAATCTTCATACTCGATTTCCCACTTTTTCAGCTTTCTATCTGTGCACGTGCGTTTGTATCCACACTGCACATGCTTCTGAGCTTTTTGAGCTTTAGATCTACGCACGTGCTTCTGTATCCACATTGCAGCAACCTCCCTCTTCATATTTTTACAAAGCTTGCGAGTAAGGTTACTTGCAAACAACATATTTTAAGCAATAAATTGTGTTGCTCAGTAAAAATAAAAAACAAATAACTAAAAAATGTACATAGTAATTTCACAAGATTTAACATGGCAAAAAGAAACAATTCCAACAAACAGTTATATATGTGCTTATTATAACAAATACAAAAACACTTATGATACCTCTGCTTCTTAGCTTTCTGAGCTTTATATCTGCGCACGTGCTTCTGTATCCAAATTGCAGTAGTATCCCTCTTCATGTTTTTACAAAGCTTGCGAGTAAGGTTACCTGCAAACAACACATGTTAAGCAATAAATTGTGTTGCTCAGTAAAAATAAAAACAAATAACTGAAAAATGTACATAGTAATTTCACAAGATTCACTAGTACAAGTGATCAATTTTTCCACGGAAAAACGTGGCAATATCCATGGAAAAGCGTGGATATTGCCACGTCTAAGTGTTTTTTTTTTCTGTGGAAACAATTCCGTCGCAATAGAGACGACCCCTAATTTGCGTTGCAAGAGCGACAATGTTTTATATTTTGTTAGATGTCTAAGCTGTCGCTGTATCCACGCCTGGTCGTCGCTGTATCCACGCTTTGTATAATTTAAAAAAAAAAATGCAATTACATAATATTTACAATATTATTTTCATGTTAAATTAAATTTATTTTAATTAAAAGAATGATATAACCATCATTGTCATCTATAATGAGTACCATCCTTAATAAAGTATTCAATTACAGAATATTTAAATTAAATTTATTTTAATTAAAAATGATATACACTATTCATTACATATTTATAACTAACTATGAAGAATACATTTACAGAACATTATATTCATCTTAAATTAAATTCGTTTTAATTACTAAAAATCAGAGCTGTGGCAGATTGCCTTCCAAAATAGAGCAACTTCCAGAAATTACACAACAGAACCTCTGCCAACCGATAAATATAGCAATTTCTAGAAATTACCCAACAGAACCTCTGCCAATGCATAACTAGCTCTTTAAAATCATGCCCATGAGAAAATACTACATAATTAATAATTAAATTGACTTTCCAAATATGAACAGCTTAGCATGATGATTTTGCCAGTTTTTTACACACTTTCTGATTTCTACAATAAAAAAAAAATGCAAATATCTGTGTCTTGGGGTGTTTGAATGCCCTTAATCTATATATACATTCATAATAATGATTTGAAAAATATAAAATTATGGTCTACAAAAACGCTTCCTATTTTGGTCAAAATTCACCAGACCTATGAAATCATCGAACTTTACTCCTGCCTTGTGAACAGATTTGTGGGGGCACAAGAGTCAACTATAAACTTTTGCAATTATTTACTTCATGCCTATAAAATTTTGCAATTCAATAACTTTATGATTTGAAGTAGCAGCTCCATTATCTGATAGGCTCAATCGCATGAACACCTCCATCAGTTAATCCTACAACAATCTGGTTAGGTTCATGTGGATGTGCAGCGATTACAAGTATATAGGTATTGCCACTGCATATAAACAATTATTTACTCCATCTCTACGCTACCTTGGAGGAAGTTCAAGATCTTTATGATTTTAACTAGCAGCTCCATTATCTGATTTCTCTTTAGGATTAATCACATAAACACCGCCATCAGTCAATCCTACAGCAATCTGATAAGGTTCATGTGGATGTGCAGCAATTACAAGTGGATAGGTGTTGCCACTGCATATAAACAAACAAAACAACCTTTTCGTTAAGTGGGTTCCAACTGCAACAGCCAGACTATTTCATTTAAAAGATCCTAACGTAATGTACACTACCATAATCCTTCTCCTTGCGAGAGGAAACAACTTACTTGCCCATGATTGGTATAAATGCAGAAGGGGAAATACGACATTGCGGCCTTAAAGATTCAGAATCAAATACTCCAATAGAGCCATCAAATAAACTGGCATAAACTAGTACGCTGTAACCTGAATATGTGGCACTGGAAATACGTGCAGGCATTGGATCCCGAGGTGTCCACTGCAATGCAAAAGAATATATGCCGTCATTTGTATCAAATATAACAAAACCATAACTTAAAGGATTAAAAATAACAATACAAAAGCATGCATAAGACTAAGAGTTATTTGCTAAATATATATATAAGAGTAGTTTCTTACATGGCACACACATTCCAATTTAGAAGCATCATAAATAGCGATTTGGCTTTCCTGCACAACTAGCAATTTAACTTGATTGATATTATCAAACTAAACTGTCGTATCTGCTAGTGGTGACGGTGATGGCCAATTTCCTGCCTGTGAATGTAGGGATTTTGATTTACACTTCTCCCATCCATTTATGTTCCAGACACACAGCTGCTACCATGACATTGGTTTTTAGTCAAAAAGAAAGATTTATTTGATATCTTAAATGGTGATGGTAGATAAGGTGGTTACCTTCAAAGGGATTCGAATATATGTACCTTTGAATCAGCTCTAGAGGATACCAAAAGCTTTAGAGCTTTAGAAAATGCCAAGCCAGTTATTCTCGTCTTGTGCCCCTTAAGTCTCATGTCTAACTGTAATCAAACTCTCATTAGTTGCATTCTAGTAACAACATAAAAGGTCAGGCAAAAATAGAAGGCCAGTTATTCTCGTCTCGTGCCCCTTAAGTGTCATGTCTAGCTGTAATCAAATTCTCATTAGTTGCATTCTAGTAACAACATAAAAGGTTAGGCAAAAATAGAAGGCACTATAGTGAAAATGTAAATCTACAATACCTTTCCAAGTTTAATATTGTAAATTTGAATTGTTGAATCTTCCAATCCAATAGCAATGAATTTATTATCCAAAGGATGGAAAGCTAAACATGTTGCTGCTGGGGGAGGGGGCATGTATTTTGCGATGATCTGCATCAACATAGATATCACTGTAGATGTAAAAAAACCATACATGGAGTATAAAGATACAGTCAAATTCTCTGTAAACTTAGAAAAGTTCATTTTACAATGTTACACAACAGAAGTTCAAGAATTAAACAGATCTATAGCATTGGAAAAGTAACAACATTTGTTAAACCAACAAGAGTAAAACAATTAGTCACCTTAAATGTTATCAAGGTGAACAAAGACACTTTCCCACCAGAGGCAGACAATACATAAAAATCATTATTTGACAAAGCCATGCAAGGAACAACTTCTTCTAAGTCTCTGTCAGTAGTGTCATTTATCATAAGGGTATCACAACATGACTGCAAGAAGTTTGATGGAACGTTTGTTGTAGCCTGCAAAATAAGTTGAAAACATTATTCAACTTAAATGGACAACAAAAATGACATTCAACTACGGCAAATGAATCTGGAAGTTAAGTCCATTTGAAAGACACACCTTTACAGATGGATTCTGATCATTATGTGGACAGATCCATCACTTATGCACACCATTACTGTCCAAAGCTAAGAGACAAGGACCTGAAGATGTGTAAAGTAATCTAACAATCTGTAGAATTCACAAAAATAAATACAGTTGTCTGAGTAGGAGATTTTATGGTGCGAGGAAGCATGAAAACATGGTTGAGTAGTTTTAATATAATAATAAATAATAATAATCTAATTTTGATTGCTAGATGTACATATACTATTCTCTTACTATTTGAATCTATGACTTCTTAGAAAGAAATATATATTCTTCACTGTAAGGCCCACTCAAGTTGTATATTTACTATATATAAGATGATAACTTACCTTTCCTATTGGCCATGGATCCATTAATCTTATTGACCTACACTAGTCTGGACCTATTAGCTCAGCAAAATTCGACTTCTTGCTCTGACCTGTACCACCATCTGGGAGCCTCTGTTTGACATGCACCATCGAAGTGGTAACAACACCAATGTTTAGTAGTATGTGGATCATGACAATTACAGAGATTTAACTAAAATATATATTACTTCAATTTTATCCATTAATAAGATCGATTTTACAAGCTAATTTATAAACTAAGTAATGTAAAATTATTGCAGAAGAACCAAACATAATAAGTCTTCGAGCAAACTGGCTCACCGTCAATACTTCTAGTTCTGGTGGAATTTTTTCTGAATTTTCAATTCCACAAGGAGCAGAGCCAATTGTATTTGCCGGATTACCTAGGTTTAAAAGTGCAGCCCACGTCTCAGAGATACCACAATTAATTTTTGGCCATGAATTTGGACTAATGTGCAGTGAATGTGCAATTTAGCCTCACACTGCCTTTGTTACCATTGAATCTGGTGTCAGCCTTTCATTTTCTGTCATCTGGAGAAGCTTAACTCCATCTGCATTAGCTAATATCTTGATCCCATTGTCACGTGTTGTAATAGCCAGCAGTGAATCCCTTTTATTGAAACAGAGACAAGGTCGAGCCTGCAAAAGGTTGGAGGACTTAATTATCAATATAATATCCTAGCATAATAAAAAAATCCTTCAACTAAGGTCAACTCTATGCATATCCATATCCAAATAGTTTAAAGATAGATTCCATACTAATATCCTTTTACCTGCAAGCAACCCTCAACATCAGTTTTTA
>LPNX011002867.1:824-15009 GCA_001517045.1 Pseudotsuga menziesii | reverse complement strand
TTGCAAGTAATCCTCATGCTACATATATGCTAAATTCTTTTAAAAGTAGCAGAAAAAACTCTAGAAATCAAGTACCTGGATATTTTGTTTATGGTGAGGTCAAACAAAATAGACAGGTGCTTCATGACCTTCAAATGTATACTTTTTGCAGCCTGTTTCTACATCCCATACCTATCCAATAGACAACAAGTTGGTATAATAGTAATCATAGTTGTAAATATCCACGATTGTAAAATAAGTTCAAATTGGTGAGATTTTATAGCATTAAATGATCATCGAAGAATTCAAGGAGCTGTTATTCAATTTACCTTGATGATCTTATCATCCCCACAAGTGATAGCATAGATATTTTTTTCAAGGTGCACAAAAGCAATGTCATTGACAACACCAATATGTGCATCAATCTGCAATGTTCTATTATTATTGTCACATACAACCATGTATCAGGAAAGCAACTGCATCAAAATAAAACTTATATTTGAGCTTGAATACGAACCTCAAGATGTTGTCTCAACTCTCTAGTCTCGTTATAAGAATATAAGTGAACTATATGCTCAGAAAATGCCACTCCTACAAGTCAGTTTATATTAGAACAGTGCTTCCAATATAGTAATTTACATGGTAATAATGGCTTTAACAATTTAACACATGAAGAAATTGTGATAATAGAAAATATAAACGTCTAAACTCAACACCAAGAAGGCAAATTTACATACCAACAAATGCTCCCTCTGGGCTCCAAATACACCGGTTCACTGATACAACTGTTTGTTTTGAAAGAGCTGCCTAAACACATAAAACAAGAGGTGTTTGAGTCATAAGAAACACTATGCTGCTAAGAATCTCCTAAGAATCACCTTAAAGGAGAGCATCTGTGTTATGAACAATAAAGTATAAAAGACGTCTCTTCACCCAAATCACTTAACACTGAAACAAAATGTGATATTTACACCTGCACGGCCATTGTGCGATTTGAGGAATTCCAATCTTTGAATGACCTATGAGTTAACTTTTCACTTGATGCCACTTCCCAAATTCCAATATCACCAACATTAGTTCCAACTGAAAAATATTCATCCAATTTACTAAGTTTAGAAATCATTTCATGCGTAGAGTGCATCTAAAACAAAACTATATTTGAAGAAATTGACTTTAGGAGTCAACTGTAATATAGAATTCTGACCAACGAAATTCTGGATTACCTAATAGAGTTGTTTGCTTGTGAGGATGAAAATCTATGCTAACAACATCTGAACCCTGGTTGAGGCTATGAATACAGAACAAAAAAGATGTGAATTTACCTTCTCTATATGCAGGAAAACTAGAAATTTAGATCTACCCATCAGGCTAAAATATTTAAACACACAAATTCAAAACTTGGGTAGTACTTCCTCTAGAAGACAGAAAGGCCTAGAAAATACCCAAGTACTCCAAATACAAAAACTTGCCCAAAAGATCATGGTCCAGATGAAAGATTAACCACAGGCAACTCCTGAATACGTATTGAAAACTTTAAAAAAGTGACAGAAATACTATAACACCTTAGTTTTTACGGGGAGTGTCGTTAGTTTTTAGGGACAGTACCCTTACCTGCGAAGGATGGCCCTTGTCAGGCTGAGACAGTTCCCTTTTTGTGGCAGAGTCCTGAATAGCAAAGCTTCTGTTGAACTTCATGTTGATCAGAAAAGGTTTACTGGCCCGAGATCAACGTTCGAATCCGACAAAGGAAGTGCTAGACCTTTTGGGTTCTGTCCTCATTCCTCAAAAAGATTGTTATTATTAATGTTTATATGGCCCAACAGCCCATGCAAACACTATAAGAAGAAGAAATTCTTGCAGAAGCATGGTAGGAAGGGCACCGACCATGGAGTTCTATTCATGACACTTTCTTGCTTGTTTTTGGTATCCATCTACTCTCATTGGTGTGTTCAACTACTTTTACTTCAATTTTCTAAGTTGTTTGACCTCAAGAATCACCTGCTCAATCAATTATTAACTATATCAACTCCATAACCCACAGAATTCAAGGCACTAGGGTCATAAATCATTTTTCAGAGTTATACTTCGTTGTTTTTAAGGTTCTTTACACACAGATCTGCACTCTACCAATGAGTTCCATACAAAACCATCTAATTTACATCCTTTTTTAACCATGCAACCATGGATCTGCTCACCTTTTCCCAGAGCTCGCAAATTGGCACATGCCAGGAGCACACTGGCCAAAGTAACAGAATCGGGTATCACGTCAACTATTTGCATTTCATCAAAGAGTGCCAATGCCTCAGCTGCATATCCACGGCGAGAATACCCGGAAATCATAGCAGTCCAAGATACAACATTTCTTTCAGACATTTTGTCAAACAGACGGCGTGCATTGTTTAAACTCCTACATTTGGCATACATATCTATAAAAGTAGTCTCCACAAACACATTCAACTCAAAGAGAGTCCTAATCATGTAGCCATGAATGGACTTACCTTGTTGCAGGGCTCCTAATTGGGTACATGCCGGAATTACTGCCACCAATGTAATAGCATTGGGTTTCACATCGCTAAGCTGCATTTGGCGAAAGTGTTCCAATGCCTCATAGGCAAGCCCATTCTCTGTAAAAATAGCCCCCAGCCCTGGCATACGTTCTAAGCATCGCATTCCATAATACAACATCTCGTTCATGTATTTTTTCAAATACATGGTGTGCATCCTCGATGCAGCCGAACATGGTGTACATGGTCACGAGCTTAGCACCCAAAAAAGGGCTCTATTCAAGCCCACTTATGATCAAATGGGTGTGTAGAATTTCAAGTGATTTAATGTACCTCCTTTTTCCCCAGAAACACATACATATTGGCTATATCCAAGCCCCATCGAACATACAGGTACCTGCAAATCACCAAATCTAACTTTTAGTAATACAGATCTCGCTCAACAAAAATTTATTGCATGGACTCTGTTTGAGACAGAAGTGCTTAAGATGCACTCGCCAAAGACCAAAACCATCCAATTAAATTTAAAGGCAAAGAACTATCTAGAATTTTATCACCTTAAAGCTTGAGAGCTTGAAGCATGAAGAGGCAGCACACACAGTCGAGAACAATTTTGAAAGTAAAGCGCATGGCATCTTAAACCTCTCATTCTCAATTGACGTCTCAGCTTATGTGCTTTGGGTTCCTGGAAAAATAGTACCCAAGTAAAATATTTAAAATATGGCCAAAAGTGCTTAACATGCACTCGCCAAAGA
The DNA here is from genome assembly GCA_001517045.1 of Pseudotsuga menziesii. Classification (NCBI taxonomy): domain Eukaryota; kingdom Viridiplantae; phylum Streptophyta; class Pinopsida; order Pinales; family Pinaceae; genus Pseudotsuga; species Pseudotsuga menziesii. The sequence continues at coordinate 11,771 of LPNX011002867.1, read as the reverse complement.
CCAAATCCATCCAATTAAATTCAGAGGCAAATAACTATCTAGAATTTTATCACCTTAAAGCTTGAGATCTTGAAGCATGAAGAGGCAGCACACATAGCTGGGAACAATTTTGAGAGTAAAGCACATGGCATCTTAAACCTCTCATTCTCAATTGCCATTTCAGCTCATGTGCTTTGGGTGCCTGGCAAAACAGTACCCAAGTAAAATCTTAAAAAGATGATAGGAATAATCAATATTCAATGATAGTCCTGAATCCTGATTCTATTATACTAATAGAGAGTTTTCATGGCTCCTTAGTATTTGGAATAAATAAAGTTAGCTCTTGTACTCCTTTCTAAAAAATTGTTAGCAACGCCATTTTAATGTCATGCAATTGGAGCCAGTAAACAGGTGCCTTAATCAACAAACAATATTTTTCTAGATTTTTCGGAGGCTGAATACCAATCCTGAAGTGACATAGAACATATACCAGTTACTGAAAATGACATCTAGAATTGAAACTTACAATGGATATATTATTGACTGTATAGGCCAAGCACTGGGGGTTAGATGCTTCAGCATCCTCCATTAGGAATCAAGAATTCTATGGACCTCTCAGTTTTCTCATGCTTTTTTCTCAGGCTCTCTGCACCCCAGCGATAATTGATATGAGAATCATAATCTGGATCTGGTTATATGGGTGAATCTAGACTATCTCCAGCTGTATATAGAAGTTGGATCCCCCTGCTGCAAATTAGAGCATCAAATGTAGACAATTTTACTCAAATAGACTGAAGCACAGAAATAGTTTCTGAAACTGTCAATGCAGTTAATAAGAAGAATCCAGGAGATGGGAAGTTGCATGCAGAGCGAACTGCATTCATAATATCTTGGATAATAATAGCTAGTTTACTAACAAGGGGTTCTCCACTAGCATCATAGTAATCCATTGCAATATCAAATAGATGCTTTATTCTCCTGAGATGTAGTTTTCCCATAGAATTAAAGCTATTATTTCAATCAATATTTGTTTTTCCTATATCATTTTCTTCTCGCAGTTCATATTAACTATTCTTATTCTTCTCTATGATCATCCTAAGGTGATCAGAAATACCCTCCCCATTATCTTCATTTTGAAGAAGCTTATTGCCGTGTGTAATCTGCCCCATGATACTAGGAGAATGGTTAGTTTTGCTGCACAAAGAGTTTTAATTTTTGGGAAGCCTACCATGACCCCCCCTACATCAACTCCAGAACCCTCCCTTCATGGATCTAAACTCATCAGCCAATATGACAAAAAGGATAAAGGTCTGGGTCATCTCTCCAGCATTCGAAGGCCACCTAGAGTACTCCAGGTCAGTCAGTACCTACTACCAACCCTCCATGGATGTAACCCAAAACCATGGCTATCTACTAGTCAGTCATCACTCTGCCTGTTGCACTTCTAGGAGCCTTTGGTAGGACCCTTCTCCATAGCACATCTAGGGGTGTGGTGGGAATGTTGAATGGAGTGTTGTAAGAGTTTTTAGACTGCTATAAAAGTACGAAAGCATAAAGTGCAAAAAAAGAATTGGAAGGAAGTGAACAGGAGAGAGTCAAGCAAGAATTATTGTTATAAGCATGGTGAAACGATATGTTGATACCACTGGCAGCATATCAGAGGATCACTACAATCCATAAAGGCATTAAGACACGGTCACAACAAAAAGTGCTTACAGATAGAAATTATATTGAATTTGTAAGTATGATGATGATCCAATGCAATGGAGCTATTTATATTTTTATCATAACCATCACCAAAACTCCTGGTCTGTGGTAGTAGTGTAATGTAATGTTAGAAGAGTTTATAGAATGCCAGAAAAATATGAAGCAAAAAGTGTAAAAAAATTAATTGAGAAGAAGTGAGAAGATCATTACAGAATAGATGTGACACTTGGAGTCTAACAAAAGAAAATGAAGTGAAAAACAATGTTAGAAGCATCACAATAGGACATATTACTCTGATACCACTAGCAGAATATTAGAGAATCACTACTATCCATAAAGGCATTAAGACCCAGTCATGACAAAAATGTTTACAGATAGTAATTATATTCTATTTGTAAGTATGATGAATATACGATGTACTGGAGATATTTATATATTTAAATTTTATCATACCTATTACCAAAATGGCCATAACTCCTGTTTACGATAACATTTAACATTATAATATTATTAGGTCAATTACATGTCACACAGTTACAAGAGGCATTTTCTATTTGATAGGAAAGCCTCCTGTGACCATAAATATTTCCCATTAGGTATGACTCGTCTCCAACATTCTGCTGATTATTTTGGTCTTACCAGAAATATCTCTAGTGAGAGGAAGTGTTTTCTATCAACTAGAAATTTCCTGGGTCGTGGAAATGCAGATCTATTAACAACTTTGCCAAGATTCTGAATTCCATGATTCAAATAAAATTGAGAGTAAAGAGCATCACCCCTGTGAGGCGATTCCCATTTTATTCCCTTTCTAACTGAATAATTTAAAGCCATGAGACAAATTCAAGAAATGTTGGTATTACCTCCATATGCTGGAAGGTGATCAAATCAAGCACCATATCACATATTTAAATGTTAAAGCAATGCCCATCCCATTTTTCAGCATCACATAGAGAAACAGAAGATTGTAAGAACAGATTTTAACCGAATGCCTTAATGAAAGAAGAGGGGATTAAGGAGTAGGAAGACTTGGCAAAGAATGGAATTTGTAAAAAACTTCCTTGGATAGGAAGCACAGTGCAATCAATTTCCTTGTGGTGAACCAGAAGCATCAATACATCTTCAATTAAACATTTTGATCTAGTTTGACCAAAAAATGCACAATTTCCAAATCATAAATATCATACTATGAAAGAATACTTATAATAACGCATGGAAATCCCATGAAGTAACTTATACTTAAGTATGTAAAGCCCATGAACAGATATAATAACACCTTCAGATTAATACTACTGAGATGGCTTAGCATCTTATAGATTGAACAGATGTAATAATACCTTTTGATTAATACTACTGAGATTCCTTAGCAATATTGAATATAGATGGAGAGTCCATTCAAAACATGCGTAGACCATCTTTAAACTTCTGCACTGTCGAAATCCAAAAGATTTAACACAATGTTAATTTTTGTTTCTTGAAGTGTCTTGCTCCTCTGCAGCTACTGCAAATGCCTGACGTTCCTCTGTGGTAGCAGTGATGACAGGCATCCATAAATCCACAGTTCCACTTAAAAGGCCCTGTACATGTAGATCTGCTGCAGTTGATGAGGACAATAGTTCATCAATAGATTCTAACTTGGCTGACATCCTATCCAATTCCTTGGCTATTTCAAGCTACAAGAATAGAGAATAAGTTTAATATTAGATCGTAAAACGCACTAGAGGAAGAAAAAGTCAAAACTGGATGAACTTAAACCCTTATAAAGGCTAAATCATTGATTGAAGCTAATTCAAAACAGGAAAGTCACGCCCTACCTAATCTAGTTGCTTCGATGATATTGAAGGTACTTTAGTAGTCTCTAATTCAAGAGCCTTGATTTTCGATCTCAATTCAGTCTCTGGTTGATTGGTTTCAGCTTCCACCTGTGGACAAGATATCAAATGAGTAATTTAAAATTAAAAAAGCCATCATGCTGGAGGCTTTCTTTCAGCATTGACGATATACACCACTACCAATATTATAGATCACAACATTTCATTCACAAAGAACTAGCCAAGCTTGGCAAAATTGCAGAGCTTTCCAGGATTTCGAGGAACTAGCACTATTGCATTCTTATATAGCACTCACCTTCGAATTTGTTAATTGAGAGGGTCTCCATGGTTCTAAAACTTAGATCATTAAAATTCTAAGGATCAATGATCAACACTTCTGGTTCCCATATTTTCACAAGAATTATCTAAAATTCTTATATGTAAATAAATTTACAGATAAGGTGGTCCAAATCCTGCCAAAACTTAACAAGTAGAAGAGACCAAATTTCGTAGTGGAATTTACAATTGACATATCGTTATGTGCAAGTTTTTCTTGTCAATTACCAAGAGTCAAAAGACCTTTCAAATTTGAGAAAGAATGTTGTCGTTTAAATCCTGCCAAATACAGTAACGAACCAAAAGTAGTATGCATGGACGGATAACTCCTTGGACCATGGACACTTGGACATCAAAGACTTGCTGAAAAACAACACTACAGCTAAACATTAGACTGTGTGCAACTAGGATGTAGCCAAAGTTTTATATATTTTCCTTTCCATGGAGAGAAAATGAGATGGTAATATGAGATGTTGCATCTCAATAATAAATTTGAGCTGAATGATATCATTTAGATATGTGGACTTCCTCTGTTCTTCCAAAGAAAATCAGCTCTGTAAAGTTGAAGCCATAGGGTAAATATAGCATTGATGTGTATCTACATAGGCTAAGGTAATATATGAGGGACATATTAAAGAATCTTTGTGAGATTAGCCCATGGGGTATGGAATAGAAGGTGATTGGGTGTAGTGTTAAGACACTAATTGTGTAAGCTCATTAATTCAAAACTCTGTTATTGAGTACTGGACTATAAAAACTAAGAATTTTTGTGAGGTTAATTTTCAACCTCACGTTGCATTGTATAAAGCAAGTCTGTAAAAAGTAAAAAAGCCAAAATATGTTTAAACCGTAAGATTTTCAGATTTCCTAACCTTAAAGTTTGTACAAGATATTTATGGAATGTTTAACTTTCAAGGTTTATTTTCATGGATTTGTCAAATTGAATTTGGTTTAATCTTTTCAGATTTCCTAACCTTAAAGTTTGTACAAGCTATTTATGGAATGTTTAACTTTCAAGGTTTATTTTCATGGATTTGTCAAATTGAATTTGGTTTAATTATCTACACATGCAAATGGAGGGCGAAGAAGGCTCTTTAGAGGTGCCTGGTGAGATACCACTCTGAAAGACTGAAAGAGCTAGAATTATAACCTTGTGTCAAGAAGTATCCCTTGAGTTGCTTTAAACTGACGAGACTTGTTTTTTTATTGAAAGTGTTTCCAAAAAACATGCTCTGTGAGGCTCCACTGCAAATATCATACTTCCTTGGAAAAACTTGCCAACTTGGAAGGGTATTCTATTCCACCAAATTTGCATAATACGACCTATTCCCTATGAATCCCAAGCTATATGTGGTGACCAAATCACAGACATTGTGGGAACTTGGTTTGCATAATATGACCTCTTCCCTATGAATCTCAAGCTATATGTGGTGACCAAATCACAGACATTGTGGGAACTTTGTTGATGGATTTAACCCTCCCTTGATCTCACCAGTGAACCAATGCCCTATTGGCAGCCAAGACGTATTTTATGAGGTTAATATGAGAATGAGGTCACACAAAACAACCCTAAGAAATACAAAGCCCATGAATTCACTTATTTCTAAACATGTAACAGATCCTGGATAAAAAAACCGTGTGCTTTTATTTGCAGACACGGTTAATTGGTATCATCTTATCCTTCCAAAACCCTGTGGCATCTACCTTCCTAGGCTTGAGGTGATCATTGATGAAGAAAAGAAGGTAACCCACTCTTGTCTTATGGAGGATACATAGACTGTAATTCTCAATCCTAGCATGGGAAAGGTGAAACTGAAGGCGGAGAATGTAGATGTTTGCTATGCCCCTGTTTTCCAAAGTGGGGGTGTGTTTGACTTGAAACCTGGTGCTGAAAGCAATGATGAATATCTATGTCATGATGCAACAGGAGTGATTATCTATTCAATTGGTTCACGGTACGAAAGTTACTGCTCAAACATAGCAAGGACATATATTATTGAACCCGATGAGTTCTAGAAGAAAGCCTACAAAGTATTACTTAAAGCCCATGAAGGAGCAATCACCTCCCTATGACCAGGAAATACTGCGGCAATTGCTTATAAAGCTGCTGTTGAAGTTGTTCAGAAAGATGGTCCTGAATTTCTTCCTCATTTGACCAAGATTGCAGGAACTGGGATTGGCATAGAGTTCAGAGAAACAGGGTTGAACTTAAATGCCAAGAATGACAGGGTTCTATTTCCTGGGATGGTCTTCAATGTTAGTCTTGGATTCCGATATTTACTATTACAATCCAATAATCCCAAAACACGGGTCTTCTCTCTTTTTCTTTCTGATACTATTATTATGACAGAGAAAGGGCCAGAAATTGCTACTCGAATGTTCTCTAAATCTTTATTAAGTGTCCTATACTCAAATGATCATGAGGAAGAACCACATAATTTTCCAAAGCACAAAGCTGAGGCAAATGGAATGAAGCCCCGCATTACAAAGACAATTATGAGGTCTGATAAGTAGGATATGATAGAAGAGGTCCATAGACAGCATCAAGTTGGACTTTCTCGGAAGAAGAATGATGAGACTATAAGAAGGTTGGCTTCGGGTGGTCCTAGATCAAGTGATGGACAGGGTTGTTTTAAGGCTACTGATGAGTTGGTTGCGTACAGAAATGTGGAAGACATTCCTTTTTCAAGAGACTTGATGATTCAAATTGATCACAAGAAAGAGACAGTTTTACTGCCAGTATATGGCTTAATGGTCCCATTTCATATTTCCACTATTAAAAGTGTTACAAGCCAAAAAGATGGTGGCAACTCTTGTATTCGTGTTATTTTTAATCTACCTGGGGATGGGTTCAATGTTAATGATATCTATGTGAAAGAAATCTCTTTTCGTTCAAAAGATACAAGGCATGTTAACCAAGTGGTGTAGCTGGTTAAAGCTCTGAGGGGCCATGTTGCATCAAGAGAATCTATGAAACCTGAAAGAGTTATACCAGTGTCTCAAGAAAAGATGCAGCTTTCAAAAACAAAGCCTATCAGGTTGTCAGATATATTGATCCGGCCTTCATTTGGTGGTAGAGGAAGAAAGATGACTGGAACATTAGAAGGTCATTCGATTGGTTTTCATTACTCAACCATGAAGCAGGAAGAGAGTATAGAGATCATGTATAAGAATATTAAGCATGCATTCTTTCAGCAAGCAGAAAAGAAAACGATTACATTGATACATTTCCACCTTCACAACCACATTATGGTAGGGAACAATAAGACAAAAGATGTCCAGTTTTATGATACCTTCCTATATTGTATAGTAAAATAGCACAGAAAGAAGCATAAATCCTCCTGTGACCAGAAATATTTCCTCCTGAGAATGTAGATGTTTGCTATGCCCCTGTTTTCCAAAGTGGGGGTGTGTTTGACTTGAAACCTGGTGCTGAAAGCAATGATGAATATCTATGTCATGATGCAACAGGAGTGATTATCTGTTCAATTGGTTCATGGTACAAAAGTTACTGCTCAAACATAGCAAGGTCATATATTATTGAACCTGATGAGTTCCAGAAGAAAGCCTACAAAGTATTACTTAAAGCCCATGAAGGAGCAATCACCTCCCTACGACCAGGAAATACTGCGGCAATTGCTTATGAAGCTGCTGCTGAAGTTGTTCAAAAAGATGGTCCTGAATTTCTTCCTCATTTGACCAAGATTGTAGGAACTGGGATTGGCATAGAGTTCAGAGAAACAGGGTTAAACTTAAATTCCAAGAATGACAGGGTTCTGTTTCCTAGGATGGTCTTCAATGTTAGCCTTGGATTCCGAGATTTACAATTGCAATCCAATAATCCCAAAACATAGGTCTTCTCTCTTTTGCTTTCTGATACTGTTATTATGATAGAGAAAGGGCAAGAAATTGCTACTGGAATGTGCTCTAAATCTTTATTAAGTGTCCTATACTCAAATGATCATGAGGAAGAACCACAGAATTTTCCAAAGCATAAAGCTGAGGCAAATGGAATGGAGCCCCGCATTACAAAGACAATTCTGAGGTCTGATAAGTAGGATGTGATAGAAGAGGTCCACAAATAGCATCAAGTTGGACTTGATCGGAAGAAGAATGATGAGCCTGTAAGAAGGTTGGCTTCGGGTGGTCCTGGATCAAGTGATGGACAGGGTTGTTTTAAGGCTACTGATGAGTTGGTTGCGTACAGAAATGTGGAATACATTAATTTTTCAAGAGACTTGATGATTTAGATTGATCACAAGAACGAGACAGTTTTACTACCAGTATATGGCTTAATGGTCCCATTTCATATTTCCACTATTAAAATTGTTTCAAGCCAAAAAGATGGTGGCAGCTCTTGTATTCGTGTTATTTTTAATCTACCTGGGGATGGGTTCAATGTTAATGATATCTATGTGAAAGAAATCTCTTTTCGTTCAAAAGATACAAGGCATGTTAACCAAGTGGCGCAGCTAGTTAAAGCTCTGAGGGGCCATGTTGCATCAAGAGAATCTATGAAACCTGAAAGAGTTATATCGACGTCTCAAGAAAAGATGCAGCTTTCAAAAACAAGGCCTATCAGGTTGTCAGATATATTGATCCGGCCTTCATTTGGTGGTAGAGGAAAAAAGATGACTAGAACATTAGAAGGTCATTCGATTGGTTTTCATTACTCAACCATGAAGCAGGAAGAGAGAGTAGAGATCATGTATAAGAATATTAAGCACGCATTCTTTCAGCAAGCAGAAAAGAAAACGATTACATTGATACATTTCCAGCTTCACAACCACATTATGGTAGGGAACAATAAGACAAAAGATGTCCAGTTTTATGATACCTTCCTATATTGTATAGTAAACTAGCGCAGAAAGAAGCACAAAGCCTCCTGTGACTAGAAATATTTCCTCCTGAGAATGTAGATGTTTGCTATGCCCCTATTTTCCAAAGTGGGGGTGTGTTTGACTTGAAACCTGGTGCTGAAAGCAATGATGAATATCTATGTCATGATGCAACAGGAGTGATTATCTGTTCAATTGGTTCACGATACAAAAGTTACTGCTCAAACATAGCAAGGAAATATATTATTGAACCTAATGAGTTCCATAAGAAAGCCTACAAAGTATTACTTAAAGCCCATGAAGGAGCAATCACCTCCCTACGACCAGGAAATACTGCGGCAGTTGCTTATAAAGCTGTTTGCTAAAGTTGTTCAGAAAGATGGTCCTGAATTTCTTCCTCATTTGACCAAGATTACAGGAACTGGGATTGGCATAGAGTTCAGAGAAACAGGGTTGAACTTAAATGCCAAGAATGACAAGGTTCTGTTTCCTGGGATGGTCTTCAATGTTAGTCTTGGATTCCTAGATTTACGATTGCAATCCAATAATCCCAAAACACAGGTCTTCTCTCTTTTGCTTTATGATACTGTTATTATGACAGAGAAAGGGCCAGAAATTGCTACTGGAATGTGCTCTAAATTTTTATTAAGTGTCCTATACTCAAATGATCATGAGGAAGAACCACAGAATTTGCCAAAGCACAAAGCTGAGGCAAATGGAATGGAGCCCCGCATTACAAAGACAATTCTGAGGTCTGATAAGCAGGATGTGATAGAAGAGGTCCACAGACAGCATCAAGTTGGACTTGCTCGGAAGAAGAATGATGAGACCGTAATAAGGTTGGCTTCAGGTGGTCCTGTATCAAGTGATGGATAGGGTTGTTTTAAGGCTACTGATGAGTTGGTTGCGTACAGAAACGTGGAAGACATTCCTTTTTCAAGAGACTTGATGATTCAAATTGATCACAAGAACGAGACAGTTTTACTACCAGTATATATCTTAATGGTCCCACTTCATATTTCCACTATTAAAAGTGTTACAAGCCAAAAAGATGGTGGCAGCTCTTGTATTCGTGTTATTTTTAATCTACCTGGGGATGGGTTCAATGTTAATGATATCTATGTGAAAGAAATATTTTTTCGTTCAAAATATACAAGGCATGTTAACCAAGTAGTGCAGCTGGTTAAAGCTCTGAGGGGCCATGTTGCATCAAGAGAATCTATGAAACCTGAAAGAGTTATACCGGTGTCTCAAGAAAAGATGCAGCTTTCAAAAACAAAGCCTATCAGGTTGTCAGATTTATTGATCCGGCCTTCATTTGGTGGTAGAGGAAGAAAGATGACTGGAACATTAGAAGGTCATTCGATTGGTTTTCATTACTCAACCATGAAGCAGGAAGAGAGAGTAGAGATCATGTATAAAAATATTAAGCATGCATTCTTTCAACAAGCAGAAAAGAAAATGATTACATTGATACATTTCCACCTTCACAACCACATTATGGTAGGGAACAATAAGACAAAAGATGTCCAGTTTTATGATAACTTCCTATATTGTATAGTAAACTAGCGCCGAAAGAAGCATAAATTTTTCAAATTAACAATCTCACAGCCATGAACATGAACATAAACATTGCGTATATTACCTGGTTGAGGAGCTGATTGAGAAATTGAAAGAGCTTCCCATTGGCATCGTTGGCTCCTGCCATGGCCGATCTTCGCCCCTGAAATCACTTGGGTTCCGATCTAACAATGGATCTTCGTGGCTTGTGTTCCCATATGGCAACTATTATGTGTTGTTTGCATATATATACGAGAGAGAGATATACTAAGACTTGCAAGGGAATGAAAACAATGAGAAATTTCTTCTCCTTTCCTTGCAGGTAGGGTTTAAAAAAGGACCAGTCGATGCCAGTCTAGACAATCAGGGTAAAAAGCATAATTCTTTTCAAAAAACTGAAAATATAAAATAGAACATCCCATACATGGGTTTTTTTAGTTCTCTTAATGAAAGACTTGTCCTCTTCCTCCCAGAGGATATTTAGAGCTTTCAGATAGACGAGGGCGGCCATGAATACACGGGTCGGGTAGGTCATAAGATAGTTTTTCATAACCACGTAGATCCAAACCCCAACCAGCGCAACAGATATCAAAGACAGTGAAAAAAAGATTCAACAGAAGGGTTTCACCGGCAAAAAGATAATGCCTGGTGCCATCACCGCCCCCCTAAAGATTATAAATAACTGTAGTTACATCCACTGAAACCACGATGTAACAGAT
>LPNX011002862.1:88598-179270 GCA_001517045.1 Pseudotsuga menziesii | reverse complement strand
GACGATGGTGATGACGATGATGTTCATGATGATGATGACGACGATGGTGATGATGATGTTCATGATGTTGATGGTGATGATGATAATCATGCTGCTGCTGCTGATGATGATGATGATGATTGTGACGATGAAGGTGATGATGACGATGAGGATGATGATGATGATGATGAAGGTGATGATGATGATGATGATGATGATGATGATGATGGAGATGGTGATGATGATGATGATGTTGATGATGATGATGATGATGATGATGATGATGATGATGATGATGATGAGGAAGGTGCTGCTGCTGCTGCTGATGATGATGATGATGACGATGGTGATGATGATGTTGATGATGACGACGACGATTATGATGATGATGTTCATGATGTTGATGGTGATGATGAGGATCATGTTGTTGATGATGATGATGAAGTTGTTGATGATGATGATGGTGATGATGATGAAGATGAAGATGATGATGATGATGTTGATGATGATGAAGATGAAGATGATGAAGATGATGATGATGAACATGGCGATGTTTATGATGATGATTGATGATCAATGATCATGGTGATGATGATGATGATGATGATGAAGATGAAGATGATGAAGATGATGATTATGATGATGGTGATGTTGATGTTGAGGATGATGATGATGATGATGAAGTTGTTGATGATGATGATGATGATGATGATGAGGAAGGTGATGATGATGATGAGGATAAGGATGAGGATGATGAGGATGATGTTGATGATGATGATGACGACGATGGTGATGATGATGTTCATGATGTTGATGGTGATGATGATGATCATGTTGTTGTTGATGATGATGATGGTGATGATGATGGTGATGATGATGATGACGATGGTGATGATGATGTTGATGATGATGATGATGATGAAGATGATGATGATGATGATGATGAAGATGAACATGATGAATATGATGAAGATGAACGCTATTTTTGATTTTACAAAATGCGCACGCGATTGGTTTGTACATAACGGGCACACGTTTTGTTTATATAAAACATGCACATGTTTTGTTTAACTAAACCACACTCGCGTATTGTTTAAATTCAAAAATTGATTCCCTCCAAATGATAAGGTCAAGCCTCCACCCATGATTTCATGGAATTCCTATGCTTATGTGTCTGCTTTGTACTTTGCTTCAGATTCAACATGCCTGTGCCTTGGAGTATGATAAACCATGGCTAATTTAGCATTATATCAAAATTTTCAATATGCTTGTGTTTAGCGGTTCGTCTAATTATGCTGCACACCTCCATTTTTTATGAGATTTTAGAAACAGATATGGTTTATTTTGTAGATTCTAAATATGTAAATTTTAACAAGAATACATAATTTTTCCTATTTGTTTCTTATTTATCGTCTGTCATCACTCCTTAACTAAAAAAACACACTGGTAGTGTTTTGTCCATATCTCTTTCGTTTCTCAACCATTTAAAAAAAAATTTGTATGGTGCACTAAAGAACACCAACCTCTACATGCTATAAAAAACCCATTTCCAAATAATTGGATTAATACATTCAAACGCTGCACCCACGATTGACGTACCATTTTCGAGGTTCGATCTCTTAGATAATTAAAATATATATATATATATATATATATATATATATTATTTTTATTATTGGAAAAATATTCTTGCGCTAGTCCTATATGTTCTCTATATTTATACCGGTTTTCGTAAGTTTATTCCATCATTTAGACACCCAGACGCTGCACCCACAAAAACATATACCTTATAATTTGTCCCAAAAATAAAAAAGTGCCCATTAAAATTGATCTAACTTTAGATAGTTAACAACATTTTCAATAGAAAAAAAAAAAAATATTTGGAAAGGTCATTCAATTTCTGACATTTCTTGTTTTTTACTGATCGCAAGATTCATTGTGTAAGTGTCTCAAAATATCCATGCAAGTTGACGGATGTCTATTTTTTTCAGTTTTGTATTGCATCTAACATGCCAAAAGAGACCCTCAACTTCTTGCACACACCCATATCTTCCATCCTTCAAAAACACAAACATCCAGAATCTGATAACTCTCAAAATGAAATTCCAAAAGTTAAAACAGCTTAATAGTTTCAAAACATTCAGCTTCCCTATGCTCTAAAATCTGCCAGGAACCAGACATAACATTAGCACCTTCTTTAGCCAAAATATCTGCACAAGTATTACGTTCACGATAAATGTGCATGAAAGACACCGAATAAAACATATCAACCAATCTATGAACTTCCATCAAAGTCCATGCTAGCTGAACATTCTGTATACGATACTTACCAGAGACCCAATTGATTACCAATTGAGAATCTCCAAAAATATGCAAAATTTTGAGATTATTTTCCAAGGACAAAGTCAACAAAAGCTTTAAACCAAGTAAATCTGCAAAGTTATTAGAACCAGATCCCAATCTAGCTTTGATGGAAATGTGGAAATTGAACCCAATGATAGAACAATTTTACTCACAACAATTATCAATTGAACTTGCAAAATCACTCACAAAAGAGACTGAAAATGGAGCTGAACACTAAACTGTATTAACTCAGTGTACAATAGCCAACCCTGTAACATAATAGGTTGCTGCATTAAATAATTACATAGGATATTCGAATGCATGAGGAGGCAATTCGAATCTAGTCAAAAGCAGGCTTACTAAAATTAAGCAAATCCCCCATAGGTGCATAAAGTAGTTTCCAAATCAGTCATGGAGCTCACGAATTGGAAAAAGCACTTAGGCAAGCTAAAGAGTGATGGAATGACAACTCATACATGCTTTTTATAGGAGAAAAGAGTGGAGGATGTGGAGGACAAAAAATTAGTTAACCTCACCTAGTCAAACTTTCCCAATTGCCTTAAAGCACTGAAAAAGCAGAAGGGTGCCTAGGAGGCTAGGAATAAAGCATAATTGATTCCTTGAGGTTTCCCAAGTGCTACATGAGTCAAAATAGGCAAGTTTGACCACTATGGATAGGTAAATGACAACTTGCATAAGGTGGGACACATGAACTAGTCAAATAAGACAAAAATAATTAAATTAATGTCTAAGGTAGCTAGCTATGGGTTGATTATTCTAACACCCCTCCTTAAGCCTGAATTATGAGTAATATATCAGAAAATTATAGGGCCTAGCAACAAGGCTTAGTCACCCTTTACATACTACATGTCCATTTAAACAAGGAAAGAGGCAAAAACCACATGGGAAAATCCTCCCTTAAACATGGACTGTAAAACAAAATTTCGAAATATTGTCTTCACTCATGCTTCACAGCATAATCAACAATCCCCAATAGTGATTTGAGATTGCTGAAGGTCTTCTCACAAAATGCTTTGGTGAAGATATCAGTTACTTGTTCTGAAAATGAACAGAAGAGTAGGTGAATGGTGCCATCATGCACAAGCTCTCTAGTGCATATGGATCTCAATGTGTTTGGTTCTCTACTTCTGAACTGGATCATTACAGATTCGAATGGTACTCTGGTTATCATAGTAGATGGTAGTTGAGTACTCTGATTCGAAGCCACACTCTCTAAGTAACCCCTACAACCATAAACATTGAGTTGCTGCATTAACAACTCCTCTGTACTTTGCTTCTGTAGATGAGAGTGCAATGGCACTCTGTTTCTTGCTTGACCAGCTGATTGGCCCTTCTGCAAGCATGAACACATATCCTGATGTGGAATTTCTATCTATGCTATCACCTACCCAATCACTGTTAGTAAATCCAATCAAATCAAGATCAAATTTTGCTTTATAGAAGATCCCATGTGTCCTTGTTCCCTGAACAAAGTTAAGGATCCTTTTGGATGCTTTCCAATGGATCTCATGAGGCTGGTCCATGTATCTAGAAGCCACACTTACTGCATAAGAAATATCAGGTCTAGTATGTGTAAGATACAACAAACATCCAATCAATTGCCTATACAGTGTATTGTTTACCACATGTGAAGAATCAGCTTCTTCCAACTTCACTCCTGAAAGGAAAGGAGTCTTGCTTGGTTTGCAGTCCTTCATTTTGAATTTGTTCAGCAAATACGAGGCATATTTGGACTGGTGCACCTTGATTCCAGCTTTGTTTTGAGCAATCTCAAGCCCCAAAAATTGGCTTAAGAGCCCCAAATCTGTCATGGAGAAGGCTTGGTTCATTGCACCCTTCAAGGAAGCAATCTCATCCTTTGAGCTTCCTGTAATGAGAAGGTCATCAAAATATAACACAATGATCATTAATGAACCATTAATTAACTTCAAATAGACATTTGGATCTAATTTGCACCGAACAAAATTCAGTGATAGCAAGAAGTTATCAATCTTGGCATACCAAGCCCTGAGGGCTTGCTTTAGCCCATACAATGACTTTCTCAACCTGCACACAAGAGAAGGGTTAGTAGCAAATCCTTGAGGCTGATGCATGTATATCTCTTTAGTGAGATCTCCATTTAGAAAGGCACATTTTACATCCATGTGATGTACCTCCCATTGCTTTGAGGCTGTAATGGCTAAGGCTAGCCTGATGGAGTCCATCTTTGCCACTGGTGCAAAGGTCTCATTGTAATATATGCCATGAACCTGTGAGTAGCCCTTGGCTACCAATTTGGCCTTGTACTTTAGAGGTGAACCATCAACAGAAAATTTTGTCTTGTAGACCCACTTACACTGAACTAGCTTCCTCCATGGGGGAAGATCCACTAGCTCCCAAGTGTTGCTCTTCTGGAGTGAGCTAAACTCTTCCTTCATGGATGATTGCCATCTTGGATCTCCTGCTGCATCTTCATATGTCTGAGGATCTGATTCCACCATCAGATAGCATTTCTTAGCAAACATAGGATCCTTCATGCACAGACCAACCTCAAATTGAGATCTAGTCCTCCTGGGGTCATTGGGGTTCCCTGCTAGCTCTCCTGCTACATGAAGAGTATTGGTTGCCCATTTTGGACTTGTAGGGCTGTTAGGATCTGCAATAAACTCATCACTATCAGAAATATCAGAAACAACATGTTCAACAATCTCTTCACTTACTTTCAGAGGTTCTGGTGGTGAAGAGGCTTCTCCAACTTCCACTGTTGCTAGGGGTTCTTCCTGAAACTGAACACACCTTTCGATGAAGGATTTGTTTGTGCTAAAATTTATCATTTTGTACCCTTTTGAATCTTTAGAGTACCCAAAAAATAGGCACTCTTGGCTTTGGGGCTGCAAAGCCCTTCTCTTTTCTGTTGGAATTCTAACCCAAGCCCTTGAGCCAAAAATCCTGAAATGGGTTGCATCTGGATTGTGCCCACTCCATGCTTCGAAAGGAGTCATACCATCAAGTTTTTTGTGAGGCACCCTATTCTAGATATAGGATGCATAGTTGATAGCTTCAGCCCAGTACTTTGGTGGCAAAGTTTTGGCCTCCATCATGCATGTTGCCATCTCCTTCAGTGATCTATTCTTCCTCTCAGCAACACCATTCTGCTGTGGTGTGTAAGGGATAGAATGCTGCATCTGAATACCTACATCTGCACAATATTGAATAAACTCAGAATTGACATACTCACCACCATTGTCAGATCTGAGGACCTAGAGTTTCCTCCTAGACTGGTTATCAACCAAAGCCTTAAAGACTTTGAATAGGCCAAAAACTTCAGACTTGTGTTTTAGGAAGTAAACCCAGCAATACCTGGAAAAGTCATTTATGAAATTCAATGCATACTTGGCCTGAATCATGGAAATATGAGGGAGTGGGCCAGAAACATCACTGTGGATCAACTCGAGGGGTGCAGAGGTTCTCTCATGACTAGCTCTCTCAAATTTATGCTCTGGGTGTTTTCCTAGGATACAACCTTGGTAGACTCCTTTGGAAAATTTTATCTTTGGTAACCCTATGACCATATCTTTTTCACTAAGATCAGAAAGATACTTGTAATCTAGGTGGCCAAATATTTCATGCCAAAGCTTGATTGCTTCATTAGCATGAATCAGAAGAATAGAGGGGTTTGAGTAGGGTAGGAAGTGTGAGAACATGTATACCTTCTGAGCATGATTTGCAACTCCTTTTGCAATGACTTTACCACTTGAGATCTTTGTGATCTCAACTTCATCAGGGGAGAATATGACCTTCTGTGGAGACCCAGTGTGGGTCATCTGGTACACTGATAAGAGGTTGGAGGCAAGACCAGGCACATACAATACATTGCTGAACTGACCATGATCAAGATCAATCCTCCCTTTTCCCAAAATTTCAGTGAGAGAGTCATCTCCCAGTACTATAGGTGGTCCCTTCAACATGTCAAGTGAGGAGAATGCCTCCTTGGTCGAAACCATGTGTCTTGAAGCTCTAGAATCAATGATGAAACTAGGTGAGCTTAATGTGCCAGCAACCAATGCATGAACTCTCTCTCTGTCTTCTGAACTTGATCCTCCTTCTCTCTTCTTTGAGTTGTCTAGAAGGGAGATGACATTCTTCTCCAGGAGTTGGGTAAGCATGTCTATTTGCTTCTTCATACAAGAGCTTTCAGTGTGATTTCCCTTATTGCAGTATGCGCACTTGCTCATTTCTCCTTTATTCTTCTTCTTCTGGTTATCCTTCTTGGAACCTTGTGGCTCCTCCGGAGACTTGTTCTTGTCTCTCTTTTGCTCAGGTGGATTTTTAGCTTTCTTTTTACTTTTTGAATCCACCCTCAAATCTCCAGCAACCAGAGCTTGGTCTTTGGATGGTTTGATGGTGCCCATCATCACCAGCTTGTCTTGTTCTTGTGTGAGAGATTCCATGAAATCTGCAAGGCTAGGCATCTTCCAGGTTCGAGCTGTCAACTTTGTGGCATAGAAGGTCGAAACAAACACTGAATAGTCAGGGCCAAGCTTTGAGAGTATGGCCAAGACCAGCTGATCATCCTTCTTTTCAATCCCACATTGTTTTAGCTGCAAAACAAGTGCTTTGAACTTGGAGAAATAGAGTTGCACAGATTCAAAGCTACTGGGACTCAGGGAGATCAGTTCATTTTCGATTTGATGTCCCCTCATCTCATCTGTCTTTCCAAAAATATCAGTAAGATTCTCCCATACTTCATTCGGTGATGTCAATCCATCAAGATGGAAAAGGAGGTCTCTGGAAATACTCAGACACAAGAGACCATAGGCCTTATCCCTCCTATTGTGCCATTTTATCTTCTCTGCAGCTGCATTTGAATCTGCTTCTATTACCATAGTCACCCTATAGAGGCATTTCACTCTCAACAATATCTCCATCTCTGCTTTCCATTCAAAGAAATTGAAGGGATTCAAGATGATCTTCTGAGATTGATCCATAGCTCAGAAATTGTCCCAGCTATCAGTAGAAGGCTCCCAGTCACTAATGTCGAACCTACAAAACAAATTTGAAGGAGAGAAATCAATCTACAATGGCTCTGATACCATGTGGAAATTGAACCTAGTGATAGAACAATTTTACTCACAACAATTATCAATTGAACTTGCAAAATCACTCACAAAAGAGACTGAAAATGGAGCTGAACACTAAACTGTATTAACTCAGTGTACAATATCCAACCTTGTAACATAATAGGTTGCTGCATTAAATAATTACATAGGATATTCGAATGCATGAAGAGGCAATTCGAATCTAGTCAAAAGCAGGCTTACTGAAATTAAGCAAATCCCCCATAGGTGCATAAAGTAGTTTCCAAATCAGTCATGGAGCTCACGAATTGGAAAAATCACTTAGGCAAGCTAAAGAGTGATGGAATGACAACTCATACATGCTTTTCATAGGAGAAAAGAGTGGAGGATGTGGAGGACAAAAAACTAGTTAACCTCACCTAGTCAAACTTCCCCAATTGCCTTAAAGCACTGAAAAAGCAAGCAATAAAGAAGAAAAAGCAGAAGGGTGCCTAGGAGGCTAGGAATAAAGCAGAATTAATTCCTTGAGGTTTTCCAAGCGCTACATGAGTCAAAATAGGCAAGTTTGACCACTATGGATAGGTAAATGACAACTTGCATAAGGTGGGACACATGAACTAGGAAAATAAGACAAAAAGAATTAAATTAATGTCTAAGGTAGCTAACTATGGGTTGATTATTCTAACGGGAAAAATAGTGCTGATCATTGATAAAAATCAGACCACTAGCTCCACACATTTTTTGATCTCTAGTAGCTGATCCATCAAAGTATCCCCATGGATATGATTTATCAATGACTTCTGTAACAACGACTCTGATCCTAACCACACTCTGACTTTGAGGAAAAGTACTCATCATTCCCAAACTAAGAGACAACCTGGAATGAAGATGGAGTTAAATCCTCAAAACATGACTTGTTTCTAGCTAGCCAAATAAACCAGAGTACCAAGATTGGTAAAGATTTGATAAGTTTAGTATCATCTCTTAAAAACCAATTTTTGAGACATAAACTTACTGAATCACCAGCCCATAAATTGGATTTATGCAATTTAACCTCTAGTTTAGACCACACACTTCGAGTAAAATTTCATTCAACTCCAAGATGTACATTAGTTTCTAACTCCAGTTTACATAAATAACATCTATCTAGACCTTCCCTTCCTTTCCTGCAAATAATTTCCTAGGTTAAAAATTTATCTGATAAAATGAACCAACTGAAAATTTTAGTCTTCAATGGACATTTAAGCTTCCATAGAACCTTCCACCACCAAGAAAGTTGCTCCTCATTTCTGTCCAAAGTCATTTGAAGATAACTTATACTTGGAGTATATTTCCCTGATTTGGACTGATTCCAAATCAATCGATCAGATTCAAAAGACAGTCTAACATGACTCATTTTTAAACAAGCCAGATAACCATTCCAAATAGTTATATCATCATGATTAATAAACCCAATTAGGTCAGCTGAAAGCCAACCTTTTTCCCTTAAACGAGACATCCCAGGACATCCAATGTCTTTGAGAAAAAAATAGCCAAAAGAGTGAAGTTTATCAATCAGACTGGAAAGAAGAACATGTCACCACTTACAGCCAACCCATGAATCAAAACCAATTCTAATGTCAACACCATTCCCAACCTTCCAAGAAAGATAGTTACCTATTAGATCAAAAGACCAAATTACTGCTTCCCAGCAAATAGACATACACCTTTTCTTTTTAATAGTAACTTTGATCGATTCAATTAAAGATAAAGGATGCACATATTTCTGTAATACAATCTTTACCCACAGTCCAGTTCCATTAATAAGATTCCAAACATTCTTCACAGCCAAAGATTTAGCAAAAATAGTAGGTATCTTCAACCCCCAACCTCCCAAAATTTTTGGCCTTGCTAAAGCTTTCCAAGAAGTCCAGGGAAAACCAGAAGAGTCTGATTTACCTGCCCATAAAAATTGAAAGAATAATTTCTTAATCCTTTCAATGATCCCCATAGGAATCTAGAAATGCATCCAAAAAACAGGAATAGCTTCTAAAACAGATTTTATCAAAATAAGCTTACCTCCCTTAGATAGTTAGCGATAATTGTGATTTTTAATTCTCTTTTCAGCCTTTGCTACTAGCCAATCCTAGTATTTTAATAGATATCTGCAGGGTTTAAGATGAAACCCAAGATACTTCAAACCAAACTCAAGTTTAGTAACAAGAAATGAGAAAATGTTCTGAACAGTAATTAGCTCAGACTCATCCAAGCCAGAGTGTAAAATGGATGATTTATCATCATTAATAAGCATCCCATATGCTTTGCAAAAAATATGCAAAGCCTCATAAAGAGTCGAAAGTGACTATTCAGATCCATCTGAAACCATGACTATGTCATCAACAAAAAGTACATGAGATATAGAAATATCATTGCCAAAAGAAATTCCACGAAGAACACCACACTCCTTGGCAGAAAATAATGCCCTACTCAGTCCTTCAACAACAATGAGAAAAAGAAGTGGTGCAAGAGGACAACCTTGTCTCAAGCCTCTCCCAGCTTTAAAGAAAGATGAAGCAGCTCCATTGATCAATAAACCAAAAGATATAGAAGAAAGACTACACATAATCCAAGTAATAAAAGGAATAGTAAAGCCCATTTTAGAAAGAACAATTCTCAAAAAAGTCCAACTGACTCTGTCATAAGCTTTAGACAGATCAATTTTTAACACCACTGACTTCAATTTTTTACTGCAAATAGTATGTAAACTTTCTTGAATAACCCCCACAGCCTCATGTATTTACCTCCCAGGTAAGAACCCAAACTGTTCTCCAGAGATATAAATTCCAAGAACCTTCTTAATACACATAGAAATAATCTTGCATATGATCTTGTAGATGAAATTATATAATGATATAGGTCTGAAATATTCATAAGATTTAGGTTTATCAATCTTAGGGATTAAAGAAATAAGCGTAGAATTGAAAACCGCTGTTATTTTCCCATATTTCTTGGAATCATCAACAACCCTAAGAAGTTCCAAACCAATAACATCAACAAGCACCCTATAAACTTCCACTAGAATCCCATCAGGTCCTGGACTTTTATCATTTTTAGCGAAAGCTAAAACAGACCGAATCTCAACAAGAGTAACAGGTTGCATTAAATCATTGTTATCACCCTCAGATATAGAAGTAGGATAATGTTCTACAATTTTCATAATTTCCATAATATGTAAATTCTTTTCTTCCTGAAATAAAGTTTCAAAATATTGAACACCATCTTTTGAAATAGATTCAAATCCTTCTACTTGTATACCATCATCATCCCGAATATTCCAAATAGAGTTAATATTTTTTCTGTGATTAACATGCTTACGGAAAAAAGCAGTATTGTCGTCCCCCACATAAAATCCAAACTGCCCTACTCTTCTATTTGACCTCCTGTTCATGATCTAAAAGAATTTTCCTTCTGCGGGAATCCAAAGAAATGAGAGTAGACTTATCATTCTCAGATATAAAACCAAACCAAGTTTATTAAAAGAGTCAACTAACAGTTGTTCAATCTCAACTAAATCCTTATTAGCCTGCTCTTTTTTATTAATAGACCAAGAGATAGACACCTCCTTAAGATGTTTAAGATTGTCAGCAAAATGAAACGTAGGTGAAATCAGAGGATTATCCACATACACCTTCCAAGTTGATTTAAGTAAATTAACAAAATCCTCATTTTCTAACCAATGAGCATTGAATTTAAAAGGACTCCTTGGTTTTTTGAATGCAGATAATATCTGAAGAAAAACGGGCTGATGGTCAGAATCCCCTCCACAACCCACCCACTGTCTAAAGTGAAGATCTAAATCCAATAGATCTGTTGAAACAAGCAGTCTATCCAATCTCTTACTAATGTTATCAATGCCCAATCTTCTTTTAGACCAAGTAGGAACAATAATACTAGGAGCAATATCCATAAGACCAAAAGCATATATCTTTCCAAAGAAAAAAGAAGAAAAACTGTCCACTCTGGCCCTTACACCCCAAATTTCAGAAAACCCCACAGAGAAATTCAAATCCCCCCCAATAATCAACTTTGAGTTCTTTAAATAGTCAAGGGAGAAAATATTGTTCCAAAACCTTTCCCTATCTAAATAGGGACCATAAATGTTCATAAAACAAAAATATTCTTTCATTTCAATTGAAAAAAGAGAAGCAAATAAACCAGACTCCACTGCTTGGGCACTTAAGAAGTGAAACAGTCTGGTTCTCCACCCTAATAACAAACCCCCAGACCTTCCTTTTGCATCAAATGAAATAAAATTCCAACTAGAGAGTAATACTTCCATCTCCCCAGCAATAACATGCCCATCACCCATAATCTCTTGTAAGAAAAAAACATCAATGCGTTGATCATCCACCAACCTACGCACAACTAGTTTTTTAGGAAAACTAGCTAAACCCGTACAATTAAGGGTTGAAACAGTCATAAAGGACACCTAGCCAGGGCCAACTCTACTCTAAGTGCCCCAATTTTTTGTTCCCGTGGAAAATCAGGTACCCTATCCGAAGAAAGACCACCCTAATCAATACAAGAAGAAGAGACCCTGACTACAACAGGATCAAAAACCTTAACCCCAATAGGTTTTATATTTGCTAAGTCAGGTTCAATAACCTTTACCCCAATAGGTTTAAATCCTTTTTTAGAGCAAGATCAAAGAAAATAACCAGATTTAATCAAATTGGGTTTAATAGGTGATACAAACCCTAAACCACCCAGCGAAGGTGCAAATAAAGTTAAATCAATCTCTTCCAGCAAAGATCCAACAGGATTACAGACTTTAAAACCAGAGAAAAAATCAGCCTTATGTGACTCTATCAACACTAAACATCAACCCCATATCCATACTATGGCCAGAAACAACAGGTAAAGAAGGATTCTTAGAAAAAACCGTAGTATCCCCAGATTTAACCAAATCAATACCCACAACATTCTTCACCCTCCCAACAGATTCTTTCTTCTCCTGAGAATGAAAAGAAAGACTGCACTGAGTGGAAAGATGGCCATAACCATGACATCGATTACACATAAAGGGGACCCCAACGTAGTCCAAAGGCTGGCTAAAACAAGTATAACCTCTCTTAATCACTAATTCAGCCACCAAACCCTTCCGTAAATCAAGAAGTACCAGAATTTTCCCTAGACAGCAAATCCAAGAATGTAAAAATGAAAGATCAGCCTCTAAAAATGACCCCAGAGTATTTCCAACCAATTAAAAAAAATCAAGTGACCAAAACTCAAAAGGTAAATTGGGCATTTTAACCCATATCAGAAGCATATCGTACCTTTCAACTCTGGGATCAAATAGGGGTGACCATCGTTTCAGAAAAAGGCAAGAGCCCTCCCATATCCAACAACCATCTAGAATAGTATCCGAATCAGTAGCAATTGAAAATTTAAATACAATCCAGCCCCTTGGCAACAAAAAAATATCTGGAACCATAGAAATATCCGACTGCCAGGTTGCCAAAACCCACAACTTAACACCCATCGAATTGAACTTATGAACACCAAAGTGGCCAACTAATGTATGAGAATGAATTAGAATCACCTCATTTAGCTTAATATCTTCTCCAATAATCAACATCGCTGGATGTTCAACCTTTTTAATCACCTTTCTAGGCCTTTTTCGCTTCCCAGACGAAGCAGAAAAACCCTTCAAACTCTGCTACACCGAATCCACCAAAAGACCATCTTTATGAGGCAAGGGTACCCTATCTTGAACTATAGCCTTTAAAGGTAAATCGGACTCAACATTCCTCTTATCAGGATGTAAAGCACCCCCTCGAAAATAAAAATCAGTATTAGCGCCATCAATCTTCACAATATCAACATATTTGTTAGAACCGAAAACTTCTATTGCTTCTCCCTAAGAAACAAACAATATTCCCATACATTTCTGAACACCACCACCCAAATCCTGAATATTACCCATAAAAGGAGAAATTACAGAATCATTATCAACCAAAAATGCCAAACTACTCATATCAAAATCTTCATCCGAAGAAAAATCACTCCTACGCGCAAAAGAAACCTTCGGCAGAACACTATTCACAACACCATCCGCTATGGATAAATCACCCCGGTGCGCAGATGAATGCTTTAGTAAATGACTGAGCACACCCCCTTCTGCTAAGGAAAAATCACTCCAACATGCAAATGAACCCTCTGGCACAGAACTGAACACAACCCCATCTGCTAAGGAAAAATCACTCTGACGCACAAATGTATCCTCCGGCAAAAGACTGATCCCTTCTCCATACACAACATTTAAAGGACGCTGGCCTTTTGGTGGGTGCATGCCAGAGCTTTAATGTCCCGAGAGGACATTGAGACATGTCCCAAAATCAAACCAAAAAATCTAAAGTATAACTTTCAAATGATCAATAATAAGCACACAAAATTTCCTTGGCACAAAAAAAAAGATCCCTAATCAATGCAATCATCAACCAAGGGATCGCCAAAGGTACGAAACAGGAATTCGAGGATTGAAAACAATCACACGGCAGAATAAAGGATCGCCAAGTGTCTCATAAAGAGACAATTAGACTCCCAGAAGTATGTTCTATCTCCATGACATAACCCAAATCATTGCAATCTTCAACCAAGAAGTAGAAAGATCCAAAGAACCAAAAAGTATGATATTCCTTCATTAAACCCCTACGCAATCCAAGAAGTACGATATTCCATCATTAAACCCATGCGTAATCCGAGAAGTACCTTGCTCCAGCTCCAAGAAGTACGTTTCTCATAGCTCCAAGAAGTACGTTGCTCACAGCTCCAAGACGTACGTTGCTCACAGCTCCAAGAAGTACGTTGCTCACAATTCAAGTTACTTTATCAAGGAACGAAGCTACATTGTACCAAATTTCAATTGGAATATTTTTTCAACTATTTAGACATGTTAAAGTGCACATTAATCAACAATAAGGTAGGGACTAGCTGCTTTGCAACTATTTTCCTTGTTATATCTCCAATGAACATATATATCAAAGTAAAGCTCGTAACATATTTTTATACTTAATTAATACAACTCAATGTAGTTACTAAATTAGAAATACTCTCAAATTAATCATCAAATATATCTAATATAATGTATAAAAGTTATATAATTAACAATTAAATATAAAACTATATAAAAATCATATTATTAATCATTAAATATAAGATTATACCATGTTATATTAAATAAATCATTAACAAATAAAAAAAATGTTACTCAATATAAAGTAATATATATGTTAGTTGTTATAATGACACTCAATATTACTCAATATAAA
Source organism: Pseudotsuga menziesii (assembly GCA_001517045.1). Taxonomy (NCBI): domain Eukaryota; kingdom Viridiplantae; phylum Streptophyta; class Pinopsida; order Pinales; family Pinaceae; genus Pseudotsuga; species Pseudotsuga menziesii. The sequence goes on along the minus strand of LPNX011002862.1, from coordinate 164,560 downwards.
CTAATATAATTGTTAGTTAGTATAATGACTCTCCATATCCATATCTGAATGTAGATAGATGCAATATGTTGTAATCCTATTCAATACTAAATATTATTCAAAAATAAACAAATAAAGAGCTCCTGGGGCAAGAAGGACTTTAGACCAAAAATCCCCAATGCAGTCTACACATTTTGTAATTCCTCAAGAAATGGTGAACTTTATTAGTAGTCTAGCGGTGAAGAATAGTTTTAGTAGTGCCATGAGACATGTTTCCTTCATTTCACATCCCACTTCAAATTTGCTCGCATTACACATCTTTGTTAATAGATAACAAGTTTTAACTTCATTTTCTTGGTGCGCTATATTTGTTATCTGTATAGTGGATTGTGACTTATTTTAATCAAGGTTAGGGCCAATTGTTTTAGCCATACACAAAGTTGAGGAATATTGTATGCAAGGAAGACATCAAAGTTGACTTTGCAAAAATAAAAATCATTCTTGATCTAAAACCCCCAGTAAATCCAAAGCAAGTCAAAGTGCTATTAGGCCACACAGGCTATTATAGAAAATTCATTCGCCACTACTTAGACACGATGTACCCTTTAGAATACCTATTGAAAGAAGACTAAGAGTATGAATGGACTGAGGAATGTGATGTTTCCTTTGATATTTTTAATAAAAAATTAGTCGAAGCACCCATTATCAGGTTTCCAAATCGGTCAGTCAAATTTCATGTACACATTGATGCATCAAGCATAGCAATAGGTGCAATATTAACTCAACCTGGTGATGATGGGATGGACTATCTAATTGTGTATAGCAGTCAAAAAATAAAAAAGGTAGAATGTAAATATTCAAAGACAGAAAGAGAGGCATTAGGAATGGTATTTGCACAACAGAAATATCAAAATTACCTATTAGCTAATCCTTTTCATATTCTACACAAATTAACAAGCACTAAAATACTTGGTAAATAAACCCTTACATCATGGAAGAATATTTCATTGGTTGTTATTATTCCAAGAATTTGATTTCAATGTAGTAGTTCAATTGGGAAGGCTAAATGTTAGACCCGACCACTTGTCGAGAATTGACACGGGGGAGGAACCAAAAGGAGTTGAAGACAATCTCCCACATGCACATCCATTTCGAATAGAAGTTGCACCAACATAACTCGAAGAAATAGCTCAGTTTTTAGAGAGTGGTCAAGCACCTAAAGGAATGAGCACTAAAAAGAAACAAATTCTAGCAATGAAAGCTGCATCATATAGTCTAATTAATGGATTCCTATACAAAATAGGATTGGATGAAGTACTCCGTCGGTGTTTTTTAGAGAATGAAAGAGAAAACATAATCCATGAAGTGCACTATGGACCAGCTGAAGGACATTTTCAGTCAAACACAACTGCCAAAAAGATTCAACATTCGGCATTATGGTGGCTGACATTATACAAGGACTATCAAAAGTTTGTTGGTAAATGTGATCACTGCCAATGTGTCGACCTTTACCTAGTACTGGGATGCCCTTAATATCGGTAAATCCAAGTTTAACATTCAAAATTTGGGATATCAACTTTATAGGACCATTTCCAATTCTAGTAAGAAGGATAGGTGCATGCTAAATCATAACAGCAGTAGAGTATGTTACTAAATGGGAAGAGACAGAACCTGTCAAAACCTGTTCCAGTGAAGTAGCTACCAAGTTCATATATGAAAATATAATTACTAGATTTGGTTTCCCATTGACTTTGATTAGTGACCAAGGATCACATTTCATCAACAAAATTATTGCAACATTGACATAGCAATTCAAAATCTACCATAGACAAAGTACAACCTATCATCCTCAGTCTAGTGGGGCAATAGAAGCATTTAATAAGACCCTAACAAGAGGCTTAACAAAAATTTGTAACACTGACAAAGACAACTAGGATTAGAAAATTCATGCTATATTATGGCCATATAGAATAGCATACAAGTGCTCTATAGACCAAACACCGTTTCGACTATTCTATGGCCAAGAAATAGTCGTTCCCCTATACTCCGACAACGGAAACCAATAATAGCTAACATATTATATATTAATGTCGAGAAAGCAAATAAGGACCGACTAATGCAACTATATAAGCTAGAAGAGGACCGACTAATAGCTATACAACATCAAGAAATTAAAAAATAGAAACAGAAAGCATGACACGAGTGAAACATAAAAAACAAGAACTTGTCGGTTGGAGATCTTGTGCTACTGTATAACAGTCAGGTGAAAGGAAAACCAAAGAAATTGCACACAGAGTGGATGGGACCCTATATTATTGAAGAAATAAATGCCAATGGATCAGTTCCTCTAAGAACTTTACAAGGAAGAGTATTACAAAAACTAATAAATGGTGCCCGACTAAAGTGGTATCAAAACTGAAAAATCTATTTAAAAAAATGGTTTCATAACTGTTACCAAAACCTATAAAAAACCATAAAAAACTAAAAACAAACAAAAAGAATCAAATCCCAGTAAGATCAAAATGACAGGAAATTTTGAAAGACGTAGCAGAATACAATTCGACAAAAACACCAATCGACATTTTCATCATCGGCATACCGCCTACTGACCATGCAATTGACATCGACAAGAGGATCAAAAGGCACAATCAAGATATCATGACTATAGTCAAAGGGAGCACTAAAACTAGAGTGCATTAAAAGAGATTTCAATAAAACATCCTTTACCATCAAATCCACCATTAATACCTCCATCGATAAGATCACCATTTGCTCCACCTATAAATACTATGTGAGACGAATATTTAATACCAATCTATGAAGAACTTGAGCGACAAAGTAATCAGAACCCTGAGAGAAAACTCCCTATTCAAAAATACGACCTCGTAGCCCAGAAAATGACACCAAACAAGACCAGAGCCGTGATTGCTAAAACAAAAGAGTTGGAATGTGCTGTAACTCCGTTGGTAAATAGATTGGAAAACATTAAGAAGGAAAAAGTACAGTTTAATTCATGGGTGCAAATCTGGTTAGAGATTAAAAAATGGTCCTATGAAACACGAAAATGACAAAGGAAGGTGTTTGTGCCAGAAATTGTTCTTAAACTACTAGAAGAACAAGCCAACACAATCTCAAAAGTAAAATTAAATAAAACGGGTTTTTATGGTTTTGGTTTATGGTTTTGGTTGAAAACTTCATCAATCAAGGAGGAAATAAACATCCACAAACTAATACAGAACTGAATCATGCAAATTGGATAAACTGGGGATCAAACACATCCCAATAAGCCATAAACATTACACATGAAATACTAATTCCACCCACAGGCTACAAGCATTTACATGAATAAAACTTAAACAAGAAATGAAATTGTAGACTGAGCAATCAAACAGATCAGAAATGAAAAAGCATGACAGGGAAAATGGCTTATTAGTTTATATATAATCAATAACAGTCATCCACTTACATAAGAGTTATAAGTGCTAGCTTGAGAAATCAAAGCTCCAAAGCCTCTCCTTGAGTGAAAAATCCCCCCCTCAAAACTGTATGTTTGTCTTCCTTTTATCATTACAAAAGTAAAGTAGTTCCATAACTACCTTCTAGGTTGAAATTTGAAACAGTTACATCAATTAGTTACATGATAACTCAAAATCTTTAAAGATAATTAACCCAAAAATAGCAAATCAGATTTGGGGAAATTTGGCGAATTTTTGGAAATTTGGGTCTCAAATACGCCTTCATATATCTCGATCCGAAAAATGAGAGAGGTTTTTTTAAATGATTATGTTATAAACAAAAACCTCTCTTTTTTTCCCAAAATTACGCTTAAATTGATCGGAATATGTTTTACAAATTTGTGACTAAAACAGGAAATTATTAAATAATTCAAACCCTGAAAATAGGCCACAAAGATGAATTCGAATCTCTCAAACGATAATAGCTGTTGCAAAATTGAGAGAGGTTTCTGTGAATGAGTCTGTTGTGGACAAAAAATTCTTTTTTTTTTCCTTAATTCATTGCCATCTCCTCGTAATCTGCTCCCAATGACAATGACAAAAATAGGAAAAACAGAGCTGCTACAGGAATCTCCTCATGAAAATATTTGACAAAGGACTAAAAAATGAGAGTTAGATTATAAATCAAAACTTGGAATGAACTTTTATTATAAGTTTTTGAAAGCTTAAAGATGTACATATTAACTAATAAGCCCAAAAGACAAACCTTAAAACTAAAATAATGAAATGATTCAACCATTAAAAGTATCAATTCCAACCAAAATTATTGATTGTCAAAAATTCTTAAAATCAACATAAAATATAAAATCATTTTAAACCAATGGTTGAAAATTAGGACAAAAGAAACAGATAAACTAAGAACAAGATCTAGTTATAACATCTGGCTCTTACTGTGGGATGAAGTCCTCCTTGTGAGGCTTCAAGAACCTGTAGACCTTGTGCCTTATTCATTGGGTGATGGAGTCAGTTACCAAATCTCTGCAATTTTGTCAAACTCTGAACGCATACCTTTGAAATGAAAAAATACTGCTACAAACCAACATACTGAAAATAATCTACATGCTCGTATAGCGAGCTTATTCTTATATTTACTCCTACTTCTAATTGGAGGAAACAACCCAATCAAGTGTAATCATACTTCCACTGAAGCCAAGAAATCATTTGACTGAGAATCATGATTTCATGCATGCTACTGTTTGAGAAAACCCACAAAAGATGTGATAAATGCAATAAGAGTCTATAGGCAGCTGATACTTATGACTGGAAATAGTAAGTATGCCAAAATATGGAGCATTAGAAACCTTTGAAAAATACAACTCCATCCAAGAAGCCACGGGATCATGAAATTTCTGATTTAAAACTTCAATGTCTTCATTATATTCATCATAAAGTGAAGCATTCTCTTCCTCTCCATTGCTGTTCTTTTTAAACTTTGGATCAAGAATGGAAACCAAGGGCTTTTCAAACTACTTCTCAACCTTTAAATAAAACCCTTGATCAAAACTTGAACAAATAAAATTCTGAAAGTGACCATAAGTCAAGAACGACAACTTATTTCTTATACCAATAGTAAAAGGTTGAAGAGCAACAACTTCTTCTTCATAACATGACAATCTCATAGCAGGAACTAAGAAATTTCTACTATAATCCACCGAAAGTATGTTATCCTCGAAAAATTCAGCAAACTGATATGAAGAATCAACACAAGCATCATTTATATCCTTGTTCATATGAAAATCTGAAAATGATGAAGGAAACTGTCTTAAATCTGAATGATACCTACATTCTTCTTCATGTTCATAAGCTTGTATATCTTCAACATGAGCCCGATCTCGAAGCATTTTGCAAGCTCGGATGTTCTCCTCCACTCCTTTTGCATCCTTAAACAATTGTCTTAAAGATGATGATTTTCTTTCTAACAGGAACAAGACAAGATCTGAATGTTGAGCCATAACATAATATACCATAGCAAGTTTTTTCTGAAGGTCTGATCTCCATAGGCATACTGATATAAAAACTTTGAAACCTCCAATTAAATTTAGTAATTGGCTCATCATTTTCCTTTTTCAAACTATAAAATTCGGAAAGAAATTGATCATAAGATTTATTCTTACCCCAATACTTCAAAAAGACATCATGTAACTCTTCCCACAATCCAATTGAATCAGCTTTTAAATTTCGAAACCAAAACCCAACATCTCCAACAAAGGACTTCGAAAATAACCTCATGACAACATCCTCATGCATGATTTCAAAATTATCAATGAAATTATGAAAAGATTCTAAATGCTTCTCTGCTGTAATATGGTCTTTTCCAGTAAAATGGGGAAGATATTCAACAAAGTAGGAAGGGTAAGGATGTAAGAGATATGGCAGCCTGAGAGGTTTAAACATCATCTGTCTGAGTCTAGACTGAAAATCTGTGAGATGAAAATGAGGTTCAACCAACTGTTCAGAAGTTTCAGCAGTGATGGTAGAAGGTAATAGATCAACTTTATTCTCTACAAGATGACCAGAATAATCAGCTTCAAGAGATATGGGTATATATATATATCATGCTGAACATGCATTTCAAATGAAGGAATAGGATCAACATCAATAACACAAGAAGAATGCATATTTTCTTCTTCCAAAGTGGGATATGTACTTGAAGGTTTATGATCATCGGAATAGAAAAAACAAAAAAAATTCTTTTGACATGCAATGGGAAAGATAGGAAAGAACTGATGAATAAGAACAAAACTTCATGGAGTAAAGTAACAAGCTGATATCCAGTATTTCCATTTGGCTTCTTCATTTTTCTGTCAACAAAAATTCTCCTTGCAGTGGAATCTTTAATCGTGGAGTCACCGGTGAAAACTTGTATTCTAAAAGATTTTCTGACTTTGTTCACCTCTCAAAATCAGAAGAATAATGATATCCCAAGGAAGATATACTTCAGCTTCATCCCCGGCAATGGCGCCAAAGATGTTTGTGCCAGAAATTGTTCTTAGACTACTAGAAGAACAAGCCAACACAATCTCAAAAATAAAATTAAATAAAACGGGTTTTTATGGTTTTGGTTGAAAAATTCATCAATCAAGGAGGAAATAAACATCCACAAACTAATACAGAACTGAATCATGCAAATTGGATAAACTGGGGATCAAACACATCCCAATAAGCCATAAACATTACACATGAAATACTAATTCCACCCACAGGCTACAAGCATTTACATGAATAAAACTTAAACAAGAAATGAAATTATAGACTGAGCAATCAAACAGATCAGAAATGAAAAAGCATGATAGGTAAAATGGCTTATCAGTTTATATATAATCAATAATAGTCATCCACTTACATAAGAGTTATAAGTGCTAGCTTGAGAAATCAAAGCTCCAAAGCCTCTCCTTGAGTGAAAAATCCTCCCCTCAAAACTGTATGTTTGTCTTCCTTTTATCATTACAAAAGTAAAGTAGTTCCATAAATACCTTCTAGGTTGAAATTTGAAACAGATACATCAATTAGTTACATGATAACTCAAAATCTTTAAAGATAATTAACCCAAAAATAGCAAATCGGGTTTGGGGAAATTTGGCGAATTTTTGGAAATTTGGGTCTCAAATACGCCTTCATATCTCTCGATCCGAAACACTTGTGTAAACACTGAGAGAGGTTGTTTTAAATGAGTATGTTATAAACAAAAACCTCTCTTGGTTTTTCAAAATTCCGCTTAAATTGATCAGAATATGTTCTGCAAATTTGTGACTAAAATAGGAAATTATTAAATAATTCAAACCCTGAAAATAGGCCACAAAGATGAATTCGAATCTCTCAAACGATAATAGCTGTTGCAAAACTGAGAGAGGTTTCTGTGAATGAGTCTGTTGTGGAAAAAAAATTCTTTTTTTTTTCCTTAATTCATTTCCATCTCCTCGTAATCTGCTCCCAATGACAATGACAAAAACAGGAAAAACAGAGCTGCTACAGGAATCTCCTCATGAAAATATTTGACAAAGGACTAAAAAATGAGAGTTAGATTATAAATCAAAACTTGGAATGAAATTTTATTATAAGTTTTTGAAATCTTAAAGATGTACATATTAACTAATAATCCCAAAAGACAAACCTTAAAACTAAAATAATGAAATGATTCAACCATTAAAAGTATCAATTCCAACCAAAATTATTGATTGTCAAAAATTCTTAAAATCAACATAAAATATAAAATCATTTTAAACCAATGGTTGAAAATTAGGACAAAAGAAACAGATAAACTAAGAACAAGATCTAGTTATAACAGAAGGGAAGAAAGTAAATGCTAGTACCATCATGAATTATATTAACGCACCTCTCATGGTGATTTTTGGAGAGACAAAAGAAACCATTGTGAAATTCATGAATAGTTGTGTTGCAGCTGCAACGATTTCCCTAATCTCTAAAAAAATTGGGACCCTCCTTTTAAATTTGTCTTGCTTAGTTTTGTTGGGATTTCTTGATTTTACTGCATTTTTTATTGTTTTAGGATGACTTTTGAATGAATATCTTTATGCTGATGCTGCCTTTGGTTTAGAATATGACTTACAGTGATTTCTTATCCCGCTGTTGGAATTTGTTGAAGCTATGAAATCAGAACCATAGTCAACTACGCATCCACCATTGCGGAGGTGCAATAGAATGCCGACCTGATCCAAAGCTCTATCATCCGCCGATGCGCTCTCGTTTATATTTTGTTATTGGCATTTTGTTTGATAATTGTCGGAGCACTAGTGCTTTATATTTCTACCGTTTTGGATGAGAAATTGTGAACACCACGTCAGAGGTTGTGATCTTTTCCGATCGCTGCTGGTTTTGTTTTGGAAAAGCCTTAGTGTATTTGCGCTCCGCAGTTGCGGCTCTGTAGTAGGCTAAACTTCTGCGTGATATTTTTCCCCTTCGTCGATGCTTGTTTCTTCGCCAATGTTTCACTTAAGCTTTGTTTCTATTTGTTCTGATTTTTGACTGGTCTACGGAACCTTTTGCCTTTACAGCTTCCACCATGGCGGCGATCTAACAAACTTATAGTCCGAGGTGATAGTTTGTTTGAGCTCTGATATGAGTTGTTTTTTAGTGATTTTTTTCGCGGATGTATCTCTTTGTACTGCGGAGCTCACAGTTGTTTAGTTTTCCACCGTTGTGGCCCATTAGCAATTTGAGTTCCAATCCCTTAGTGGTTCTGCTGGCCGATTGGTTTGTTTTTCCTGCCGAAGGTTGTATTTTCACCGGGATATATATATATATATATATATATATATATGGGATTTGGTTTTCTTTTTCTATTGTTTGTGAACCCGTGCCTGCGCTGTCATTATCGTATCAAACTGGGCATTGTACCTTAGCTGTCAGGAGCTCATTTGTAGGCAGCATCGTTGTGGAAGCTTTCAGATTATCCTTGTCGACTGCACATCTCCTTTCCAGGTAGGCTAAGTATGTTCTACCCCTTTCAGTTGAGTTTTGAACTAGGGTTTCGTCCTTGGTTGGGTTTTTTTTCCACCGCGGTAATTTGGGCATAGGTTTAGGGGTTTATCAGCATATATGTGGTTCATTTTGATAGTTAGCAGCTGGGGGGAGTTGTTCTTGTTCTCCTTGATGAATGTTGTCGAACCATTATGTGTTTTTGAGTATTTCCTGATTGTTTAGGAAACTGGTGCATAAAAGCATTATGTTGTCTGCACCAGCTTTTCCTGGTTTGTGTATGGCCATCCGGGGGGGAAGTTTTACTTTCTTTTGCAGTGGGTAGGCACTTACATTGGTTTGCTCAAAATGCCGGAGGGTTTGTTTTTTTGGTGATTTGGTTGCTCGCGTGTTTGAGACTAGGGTCGTGGTTTTAAGGATATTCCTCATTTTGATGAGATTTATTTTGAGTAGGAAGTTAGGGCATATTATTCTGAGGTCGATAACACCGAGGATGTAGTTTTGATTAGACTGGTTTCTTTGCCGGGATAAATTCTACAATGTTAGCGAAGCTATGCAGTTTTTGGTTGATCATGCTAATTTTTAGTCATGGGTAGGATCTAGGATATTTGTAGACCTATCTTGTGCAAGAGTATTTGATAGTTGGCTCTGGTTCTATATTTTACATAGATTCAGTCATGACTAACATGGCCGAGGTAAATGCTTATGTAGTTTTGTCTTCATTTTTTGAATATTAGTTGAACAACTCAATAGGACCTAAAAGACATTTTGTTCTATGACAGGGAAACTTTTCCGAAGACGAGATGTCAAAGAGGCAGAAAACGAAAGCTCCTATAGTTGAAGAAGAACCTGAGGTGGAGGTTATCACAAAGGTTGAGTGCATTTATGAAGACACTAGATGCACCACCGAGGTAGAACCTGAATACAAGTGGGGCGAAATTTACAGACTGATTTCACACTAGGAAGTTCCTGACATCGGATTCGAAGAAGTAACAATATATGCTAATATTGAAAAATTAGCCTTGATGAAGGTAGCTACCAGGCCTGAGCTTTTCCCATGCTCAGGAGTAATTGGATGGATTCTGCCTAGGGAAGACATGACGACCATGATTCTGGCCAACATTGCCAAGAAGTGCTATGCTGCTTATAGCCCTGGTTATGTATCATTAGCTTACCATTTACCAGAAGCCCAGTTTTACCTAACTGAAGCTTGGTTGAAGGAGATTAACCTAGATCTGGCTGAAACAGTCAAGAGAATGATGGTACCTAGAAATTTTTTTTGAACCAGACCATTAGGGGAATATGACACAACTACCTTAAGGACCCCTTATAGGTTCATTGATTTAATGCTCAATAGAATCTTTGGGAGGGCCCATGATAGAAGTTTTAAGATAAGATGGGTTCCTATAATCTTCTATGTAGCCACCGAAGGGACTGTGTTCAACTGGGCAAATATTGTGTCTAATAGTCTCTTGGCTTGCATTGCTTCAGCTCTTGGAGGGGTGTCCTAGAAAAGATCTGAGTTCTACATGAGCTCTATATTGATTGATGGTATACTGTGCACCCATTCATTGCCAAACCTAAGGTGCGTATGGGACAGGGACAGAACCCCTGTGTACACATCCTACAAGCTATTATGGGCACACAAATACTACAATCATTATAGGGAAGTTTGTGAACATTTTATTATGCGCTTGTATACATTGATTTTCTTGAAAAAATGCAACTGCATGTCTGAAGAAGCACTGAAATTCATTCAGGAGTTTCCAAACTACTACTTGACTAAGGAGGGGTTGTATATTAGAATGTATGGTTTCTCCAAGGAACCTTTTTTTCTTCCCAAATATGCCACTAATTATGTGGTACACAAAGAAGCAGTCAGGCAGGTTTTCTTGGACGGTATAGGGATTTTTTTCTTCAAGCACAAGAATAAAACTTATCCTCCCATACCATTCAGATTGGGAAGTTATAAGTTTTCAAAATTTAAAAAAGATGATGAGTTCATACAGGAACTGGAGAAATTTCATTTTGGAGAAATAATCTTCCATAGGAATGATTCTTAGAGAAAAGTGGCAGAGCATTGCAAGGAAGCCAATGTGCATTTTGAGTATACAAACCATTGGGATAAGGATGAGGAAATTTTCAGAAATGCAGAAAACATAACTGCATTAAAAATAAGATTCAAAAAGAATATCACCACTAAAGGTGGAAAAGGCCAAGCTGAGCAGAAGAAAGCTAACGAAGAAGAGGCCAGGAAAAGAGAAGAAGATGCTAGGAGACTAGCACAAGAGGCCGAGAGTTGGCTTAGAAGTGAGGAAGAAGAAAGGAAGAAATATGAAAAAGAAGCAACTAAAAGTGCAGAGGAAGCTGCCAAGAGGGAAGAAGAAGAAAGGAAAAAGAAAAAGGATGAAGAGCTAAATAAGCAAGAAGCTGAAGGTTGAAATTGACAGGATCCATGATAGAGCAACAAACGTCTGACCTTGTAGACACTCCAATGCAAGATCAGGATAATCTTGATCCTCCAGATCCTACTGAAATTGTTGGTAGCACCTTAGGGCAGGTTGTTGTTTCTAGCCTGAGACTGATTCCTTTTGAACAAATGAAAGGGGAAGAAGTTCCAGACTTCAATACCATTTTTTATGACAAGGAAAATAAGAGAATTATGAAGAGAACTGAGAGGAAAGCTGAAACTGGGGGGCAGTCAGGGAAGATGATAAATGATAAAACCTTGGTATATGGAACAGATAAGGACCCGAGACTAACAATATGAGCTGGAGTAGTATTGATCCACGCCTCTCAAGATAATGTGGATCGAATAATGACAGACCTTGAGCAATCAAGAAAAAATGCTTCCCAACTAAAAGATACTCTGGGAAAGGAGAGGGAGGAAAGCAACAAATTAAAAAGGAAGTTTGAAGACATGCAAAATGAAGTCTTCAAAGGCAGAGCTTCAGTCCCTCCAAGTAGACAATATGTCTTTGGAAGTTTCCCAGGAAAGCTTAACATAATTGCAGCAGGAATATTAGGAGCTAATGACAGAAAAGGATGGGCTGAAAACAACATATGAGGGTCTTCATGCAGAAAAAGACCAACTACAAAGTAAGATTGGGGAGCTAAAAATACAAAGGGCTACCTTGGAAGAAATGGAGAAACAATCTCAGGTGCAAGCAGCAGAGTTTAAAGACCAAATTTCTTCACTAGCAGCATCTTTGGAAGAGGCCAAAGAACAACAGACCAACATTCAACCTTTCAAAGACCATGTCTTAACACAAAGAAGCAGAATGCATAGGCTGCAGGTGTCCATAGAAGAAGAGAGATGCAGATTTTTGCATGTAGATAATATATTAGAAGAAATCTTAGAGACTTCTTCATATTTCATAGATAGGTCTCAGGACATTTTAGAAGTCCCGACGAGAAGAATAGAAAGATTGGAGGCCAATGAGAAGATCCCTGCAGACTTACTAGCAAAGGATCAACAAGGCTTAAAACAATATTATGACTTGTTAGAGTTTTCCATAAACACAACGGAAGAATTTAAGAAGGTTGTAAAGAAAACGAAAGGAGCTTGCATCGAGTTTTGTAGAAGACTGTTGATCACTTACAACCGATGTCAAGTGGCTATTGAGCAGAGAACAGATGCATTTCTAGACCATGACCTATTCATAGAGATGTTACAGAACAAATATCAAGAAGATGAATAGAGAATTCAACATGTCGAGGTCCTGGATGAGCAGATCTTGAAAGATGAAGTAGCTCATTCAGTGGACATTGTGCAGTTACTCGAAGATTAACTACGCTTAAGTTCAGCCAGGATTGAAGTGATTAAAAATCAGGCTGCAAAGTTTGAAATTAATATTCGTTTTCTCGAGCCTTCTAAGTTCGACAACATTGCATCAGAAGCCTTAGCATGGAAGAAGTTCCTAAACAATCAAGCGAGGTCCTCCACTTAAGTGTTTTATTAGTTTGTTTAAATGTAATATATTGTAAATTGTATAAGCACTAAATATGAGACAATTGTGTGAGATGAAACGTTGGGGAAGCCTAGGGGTCATTTGGGGGAAGCCCAAAAGCTTTTACCTTTTGAATAAGTATAGGAGAGTTAGATAGAGAAGGGGATTTTTCCCAGTGAGACTTGTGAAAAACTTGTTGTAAGAGGAACTATTTTGTTTTGCAATAATATAATTACAATTTTTCCTGTTGGAGAAAGTTTTGGGTGGAGTGTTCAAATGTTGTGCAATGAATGATGTTGAAGGGGAATGATTTTGTTTTCAAACTTATTTCATTAACTGTGAGATCGTTCTAAATTTCTGAACCTATGTTCTTGTATGAATGTTTTAACAAACAATGAGCTATCTTGTTGTGCATATATTTATTTATGTTTATGTGTTTTGATTCAAAGAATAGCTACCTATGATTTATCTTAATACATGAACAGCAATACATTACTCATTAAATGATAATCTCGCTCCATAGGGATAGCTTAGTTAGTTTGTTTTCTGTTGTGTGTGAGTTAGATGCAAGAGAGTTGAAGACAAGAGGTAAGAACTTGCACATCACATTGTGACCGATCCTCATATTCTTTATCAATATACATGTTAAATAGGAGATTTCATATCATACTTAAAGTTAAAAACACAAAAATATACACAGTGGACCAGGCCGCAATTGGTAAAACCCTTTATTTTTGTTATTTGACCTATGGTAGCCAGACCGCAAACCAGACGGATTCCGCATACCAAACAGTCATGGTCTAGTTGGGAACATTGACTGGGGATAATCCCTTGTTGTTGTTGCCTACAATTTTCCAGGCCTCAACAGTTTCTAGCGCTAGAAGGAGGGCCACCAGTGCGTGGCTGGTCGAGGAAACCCTTTTCCTCGAAATTACTCCACCAGTGATAGTTTTGAAAGTGGTTTATTTCCTAATCCGAATCCTGAAGAGAATAGAGAAAATTTGTTTTATGTGAACAATGAAGTAGTTAATGATCTGAGAAGACACACTAGAGCATATGTGAAGAGTATATGAGGATCACCCACTATCCATGATTTACCCCGAAGAGAATACAAGAAGAAAAACCGTGTTGTATTGGAAGACTCTGTGTTAGTTGGAGATTGGGAAGAACTAGTAGAAACAACCTTATAGGAAGTGGTTCAGCCTTTGAATTAGGTAGACCCTGATACACTTAACGGTTCACCTATCCATACCCCTATTCATTCTCCACCTCATTCTCCACCCAGACTCACGGCAGGTGTAAATGCAAATCAACCACCTAACCCACCAAACCCACCATTTGCTTGGAAATCCAGATCACCTCTTAACCTAGTACCTCCTTTACATGATTTACCTCAGGCTTTCGAGAAGATGCTACCCAATTTTGATCCAAGTGAGAAGATTTTAGTAGATGATCATTTGCAAAGTTTCTACTTGGTCATAGAAGGACTAAATGCTGGAGAACATGAATATGTAGTCTGTAGACTTTTTTCGCATACCCTTAAAGGAGCATCGGCCTCATGGTATTTTGGTTTGCCTGCAAACTCAATCCTAGATTGGGATACCTTTGAAAGGATTTTCAGAAGTAAATATGCAGCCCAAAAGACACATGCAACACTAATGAAAGGTTTAGGCTCTTTGAAAAAAGAAAGAAAGGAAAAGGTACATAATTTTACTCAAAGGTTTTCTGCTTACCTTAAGAATTTCTCTACAACTAATAAGCCCTCCGACAAGGTTCTGATTGAGTATTATACCTTAGCTTTAGGTATTGACTTGGATATGTTTGAAAAATTTCAAGTTAAGCCTACATTATCGAAGACTTATGAAGAAGCTGAAAGAGTAGAGGCTGAAAAGGAAAGTATAGAAAATTATCCTGAGCAATCTGGAGAAAAACCTTTTGGGAAGAAAGCCTTATTACTGTCTAAACCTAAAGAGGAGCAATCACATGATTTTTGAGGGGATGTTAAAAATGATGTAGAAGCTTTCCAATAGAATAATAGATTTGGAGAAAGAAAAGGAAGCTCAGAAAGCCTATAAGTCATATTACAAGAGAAGAGAAGATAACAACCACTCCAAACCTCCTCTATACAGTCCGGCATCGGTGAATTTAACAGAAGTAGGTATGGATAACTTTTGTACTTTCCACCAACAACCCTATTCTGAAAAAAATTGTCCTCAATGGATAAATTCAATGACATTGGTAATGAATCAGCTGTTGGATTCTAAATTAACTTAGGATAGTGATGAAGAGGAAAAGGGTAGTAAAACCACAGAAAAACAAGAAAATGATACCATGTTTTTATGGGACTGTGTCTCGCTTTTTGATACAGAAAGAAGTACTCTGAAACCTAAAGGGATACTGGAAATAAATATGACAACAAAAGGCCTGGATTTGGTGAATAAAGGCAATTAAATGCTCTCAAAGATCAAGAAATTGCAAGAGAATGTCAAGAAACAACCAAAGAACAATGTAGATGGTGAGGTACCTAAAGCCACTATTACCATTCAAGGTCCGAAGCAAATCAACATGTCTATTAAGCCTATGGAAGACCAAGTGGGTGATGACAAGGAAAATATCAAAAAAACTGAAGAACTAGAGGAAGAGCTACGCACAAAAAACCAACCTATGGAGGAAGTTGTTGAAGCAATTGGGGAAGGGAAGACTAGGTTTAAAACCCCACCTTTCCTTTTGAATTTGGAGATTTTGAATCATAAGGTGCATAATTGTTTGGTAGATTCTGGATCATCAGTAAATGTTATGCCACTTGCAGTTTGCAAAAGGATTAATGGATAGCTCAAACCTACTGCTTGGGAAGTTACTCAATTAGAAAGAACTAATGTGAAAGTAGTCGGGGAAATGGAGAATGTTCTCATTCGTTTATCTACAAATGAAAAAATATTTCAATATATTGATATTGTGGTGGAAGACATACCTGATGGTTATGGACTTATTTTGAATCGACATTGGTCAGTGAGGTTAAAGGGGTATTTTGCTTCAGATTGGTCACATTTGTGGCTGCCTCATAAAGGAGTCCCAAATCAGATCAAAATTTTAAGGGAACCCTACATGAAACACACTATCACTAAGTTGGAAGAGGAAAATAAATCAGTAAATTTTGTATTGGGGAATTATCTAATTGAGCTTGAACTGAGACATTTCACATCGGAAGAAGCCAACAACATAGTAGATACCCAGCCTGATCTCCTTCAATGTTCACGGGCTGATAAGATTGATTGTAAATTAGTAGATGTAGTTTTTTTTTCAAGAATGGTAGAATTAGATAATGGTTAGGTATTTCACATCTACAGTCGAGCCTATCCCCTTAATTTATGAGTTGTTAGATTTGTAGGGGTGGGCAAAGAACTGATCAGGTAGTGGTTTAGTTCTCAAATTTTATTTTTCTTGGTTTTTTCTCTTGATAACCTTGTGCATAAATAATTTGATGTAGCTTTTTCACTTTCTTTTTGCTTCTATTGTTTCTAGTTACTTTTGGTTTGGTTTGAATAAAAGAGGAAAACTTTTGGTTGCATGGAAAGCATCAGGGTTCTCGATTAAATGAAATCTTTGGTATAAGACTGTGTATTCTTGTTGGAGCTAATAGAATTTCTTCCAGTAAGTAGTTTTCCTAAATGGATATGAAATCATTGAAGTCCTGCTAAATCTCTGAAAATAACTTAGGATCAAAAGGTCTGGAATACTATTTCGAGGCTCCATCCATTTCACATCTAAAATGTCCTAGGGGGTGACAGCAAAAGACCCATGGAAAGGAAGCAAGGTAAATAGTTTATTATATATAAATGATAACATGCCAAGATTTGAATGTCTAAAGGCTGATAAGAGTCAAAAATCCTAAAAGAAGCAATACCTATCAAAGCAAAGTACCAAATCATATGAATACAAATTTGCCAAAAGTTTTTCTCCGTCCGTGAGCTGACAGCCCTCCGAATCTCCAAGAGAGGAATTGACTCTATGCAGCCATCAATATGAATGGAAATGCAAGGTAGAGAACTTTGAATTTTCAAATTTCCATATATGATTTCCTTTACCAGTCTCTTTATATATTTAAAACAAACTAGATGGCCTTTTGCACACCGTACCATTCTTCTTAATACATAATCGAAACAGCAACACCCACATTCCACTTTTAATCTTACGTTTGAAGATGATGAGCCTAAAGAATCAGCCATTTTCGTCGAGTGACAGGATCTTGGAAAATTCCTAATAATGAACACATGATCGACAGTTTTCGGTATTGTCAAAACAAGTCAAGTAACAGGCTCGCGACTACCAACCGTGCAGCTACACTATTGTCAACACAATAGAACTCTTCAACTCAATACATTTCAAGAGAAATAATATTTAAATATGATCCAAATGGCGGAATAGGAATGGGACCATACTTTTTTGGTCGACAAAATATGGCCAATTTAAATTACTAGCAATTGTCCCAAGGAAGGTGCAATAATACACTGATAAGGTAGTTGTTAGAGGGTAAGTGAGGAAAAAAAATGTAACATTAAAGCCAGGTAGTGGGAGATTGCAAGTAATACCAAAAAAAAATGAAGCACTTAAATGTATTGAAAAATCAGAAAATTAACAGTTTAACATCACTAGATTGCAAGTAATACAAAAAAAAAAATGGAGCACTTCAATGTATTGAAAAATTAGAAAATTAACAGTTTAACATCACATTATACATTGAACATGCCATTGCACAACAGAAATATATCTGATGAAGAAAAGAAGCCAATGTGTAGTCATAATCTAGAATTACTTGTTGTCCATGTGGTTCCAAAGTTCATAATTGTGCTAGCATAGGTTGTCAAAGCAGCTTGGAAAACAAACATTTGACGACGGTTTATATAGTTCTAACTTCTCACATTAACAAAAGTCCTATTCAAGGAGTAGACATGATAGCACTGTATGGTTTGGAAAAAATGGTACAAATTTGAAGACATTTCCTGCACTTCATAAATACAGAAAAGAACATCAAGAAGAATAAAAGAAAAGATTTCAGTATATATATACATTTGATAATTCAAGGTGATAACAAAGTATTGGTGAACACTCTTGACACTGTATGATAAGTAGCCATACTAACCACTATCAATCCATCATACATTAATTGACACAATTGAATACAATATCAGTACCCATGATATTTTTTTAGATGATACAATGAGCTGCCAGCCACAATTCATTATCATCCAATCCATCAATAGATGATTGAAACAATTGCAAACAAAGTATTTATCAATACTTACTTCTCTAGCCAAAACCACAGGTATTCGTTTACCCTTGAAAGCATCATCGCTTCCAAGAGTCAAGATTGCCTTCAGTCCATTAGGTTTTGAGAAACTGTTCAAAGTGAACCTTAAAACCTTTGGAATGTTATCAATTGCATATTTTATTAAGAAGCTATATTGTTTATCGTTCCAGCTTGTCTGCATTTCAATTGATTATAATTATTTTCTAATTGACTGGAACTTGTATTAAGGTGAACCCATTATTCGCTGAATCCATTTGCACTAGTGTATCATCCTCATCTTCCAGATCAAAAAAAGAAATATCCTCCTCATTAGACAACCATGTTGCAGAATGTGTAGATGCATCACTTTTACCTAGTTGTGCCTGTAGGCAATTATCTACATCTGTATCCTCATCATTATGATCGACATCCTCAGTAGATGTTGTGTGATTATACAAATCATTTTGCCTAGAAATATGATAATCACCTTCAAAGTTATTGGCAATTTCTGGTGCCACTATTTCTAGAGATACATACTTGAAAGAATATGCCTTTTCGCTGCTATCTGTAACTGGTGAAAAATGCTCAAACTTTTGCTCTTGGAGGAATCAAGAGAATGTTCCTTTCTGGACTGCCCAAGCTTCCTCCAGCATTGGTTGATTTGGCCTTGTTTTATTTCTTTGACTTCTCTGAAAACAATGCCATGGCCTCTAATATCTGCAAAACCAAAATAGAAGTATCAATTTTCTTTTTTCCTCAATACTCAAAAGGCCAGAGGCTCCAAATGATCTAGATAATTTATTTTTCACCTAAAGGAATTATAATTTTACTCATCAGAACATGTAGAAGTTTAATTGAGAAGTCAATGAATGTAGTAAAAATAAGTGACCAGGATAATGCAATATGAAAAGCATTATTGATGAGAAGGATAGATTTTCTTATTTCAAGCAAGCAGAACTCTGTGAAAAATGAGACTTGTAAGATGAAACCTTGTCTAAGATGCATATCACACATGATTGAGCCAAGGTCTCTTATTTCATTTCATTCCACCTATATCAGGATATTGCAGATTCAAAAAGCACATCTACTATTAAAAGTCACAAAATTTCAACAAAAAGCACAATTTTAGAGATCCAAATCACCATGCAGAGTTCTTTTTGCATATGTCCAAGAAACTAGAACTGAATGAGAATACATAATACAAATGCTATAGAAAAATATTTTTATAACCTTGACTTCAACTACTTCACAGGAGATATTGGTATCACGTCCACGGAGAGTTTGCAATGAAGCTTCAAACTCTTGATTTCCAGTCTTGGCCTACAACATTATAAACAAGGACTTCCCAAATTAAGTTTTCATTAAGCTTGTCACATTGAATACTGACATGTTAGAGAACTTCATATGACTTTGGTGAAGAAAACTAACTCATATAAAACTCACTAGCCATCTTGGAGATTCTGGGATGAAAAAGAGTCCAAGCATCAAGAAGGTGCAAGGGGCAATACCTACACTTTGGGTAACAATATGAATGACGATTTCTCAAAAGAATATAAAGATAGGAAAATGAACCGACTCTGAAAAATTATACTTACTAAGCCTACATACCAGCGATTGCCAAAGGCCTCCAGTCAAGGAATAGCCCACATGAATATGCCAGCATAATACCAACTGTGACAGTGAACTGTTTTATAAAGGCAACAATTAGTCAGTAATGAGATTCACAATTTTGTTTCAATGATTCTTCATACAATGAATTAGTATTGCTATTCAATATAATGTGTGACTGTCCCAAGGCTTCCTCACAAGTGCTTGGGAGCTATTTCAGCGATGTATGCCGGTACCTAAAGTGATTATGCCACACCTTGTCTATCAAATTCCTATCATACCAATAATTTTGACTTGACAAAAGCATACATACTTGCATGATACATACATAGAGACATAACACCCATCCCTTCCTCCCATATACATGCAGAGACCAAAAATTAATAACCTTTAATAATTTGGATTGTTTCAAAGGAAGGTATCAACTTACAGTAAATGAGATGACTCCCACTCCAAAACATGTTAGCAATTGAAGAGAAAAACTACTATAGCTTTGATCCTCCTCCCAAGAGCCATAGGAGCTAACTATTCATGTAAAAAAATATGCCAAATAGAGAACAGACTGACATTCAATTATCCAAGAGTTGAAGTCGGAATTTGAAGACTTTACTACATAAAAATATCCAGACCACATAAAAAATACATTAAAAAATTCATACCACATAAAAACACATTAATGAAGCTAGCTACTTCAAATAGTATGCATAATTTTTTTCAGGATCGAGTTAGAGTTTACAACCAGTGAATCAAACAATTCTCCAATACGAAAAAAAGGAATGAAAAAAATTTACAAGAACAATAGGGATTCTGCATTCCATGATATTTCCATCATTTAGACATCAAATTAGAGAGTACAAGCTCATGTGAAAACAAAATACCAAAATGAAATAAACAGACAACAAGAGGAAATATAAAAATTCTACAGAGATGAAATCTAACCACTCTACATGCAGAGGGCATCTAACAATTCATAATTTTCCTACTTCTAAGAATTCTACAGGGATGAAATCTAGGCATTCTACATGGAGGGCAAGTCTAAAAATTCATTTTTTGGTGAATACTAATTCATTATACCTTGTAAACTGCATTTACACGTAGACAAAATTGGAGTCACAAGAAACTATGCTTGATAGTGGCATGATATTCAAGAATTCTTTAACCATTGTATCATCTCAACCTCATAGGGTTTTCCTTGGGATTGCTTCCTCCAAAATATATGTGGATTCAAATTATTCAAACATCTAAGTTTCAGCAACATTCCTACTATTTTAAGTTGTTTACCAGTAGGTTTAAGCACACATAGAATTGGTTCCAAACAACATTGATACCATTTCAGAGTTTGAGCATTCAGCTTGGTCATTATAAGGCATGTTTTTAACCCTTTATAATGTTTCTATCCATTGTTTGGGTGCATATGTATCTCATTCCCTCTACAGTGTCATCTCCAACACACTTCCATTTTTAACAATCTAGAGGGTGTCCTTGCCTCACATAAAAATAAAATAAAATACTACAAAACAACAGGCTTCATCCAAGACTTATATGTGGGAGAAAGAAGGCTTACCTCAGAATGAAGTTTTGACATTGGCATCCATTCACCTAGTGCACAAATATTAGAGAGCACAGTTGCTACAGCCGAAACAACATATTTTCCTTCTTTTTGTATCTGCCGAGAAGTATCAGTTTCATGGTCCTTCCTCCATGTATCCCCTTTTGGGTTTGAATAGATTAAACAGTGGTATTAGACAGTTTCTAATTCACATTTCATTTCTTTAGGACACCATTAAGTAACAACCTGAAAGAGAAAGTAAGGAGCCACATGCCAACTATAACCTTTGCATTTAAAGGAAAAGTGACAATGAGCTTGCTCAATTGGAACTACAACTACAATCACAGGATATCTAAATACAATAAAATATATATATTTGAAGACTTTACTACATAAAAAGATCTAGACCACATAAAAAAAACATTAAAAAACTCATACCAAGGCTATGTTCATTAGCCTTACATCATTTATGTCAAGTCCCGCATTCTATAGTAAACCCTTTACTGTCTCCCATTTTACCAAGTGGAATTTTTAATCACTGAACTTACTACCTCCTTGCCATTTATTTTTTATTTATTTATTTGCTTATCCAATTCTTGATATTGATTGGAACTAACATGGTTGAGCACTGAAATACAAAAAGAGATGAGAAAATAGAATTGTTTGAGACAACAAGATGGATTTAACCAACTCACTCCCCCATCCTAATATTAGACTTAATATTCTTGATGGCATGAACTCGATGTATTGCTTTGGACTATTTTAATGAAAATTAAGTTCCGATATACTTAATTAAGCTCCAAATCTGAGTTCCTGGAAAGCTAGCTATTCTACATAACCTTTGTAGCAGAACAAGTGTTTGTTGTGAAGTTATCAAATATATAACAATGATCGTTTCCTCCCTAAGAGATCAATTATTGATCTACATAATGAGGCCAGTTATTCAATATGGATTCCAAGGGAATACAATACTAATCAATAGATAGTTTGAAAAATAACTCTAGATATTACAAAATAAGAGAATGCATCTATTTCACTTTGAAAATATGGAAAGATACATACATGATGACATGAGATTTAACTTAAAACACATACCATAGTTTAATAGAGAAAGAAAAAAAATTGAAGGTTGTAAATGTATCAAATTACAAGGTTACAAGAGTTAAACCATTGTACGACATACCTGAATGCTAATCCTTTTCTCTCTGTAAACACTTTCTCTTGAAGCCATATTCTTGGTGACAAGAGCATCCTCCTTTGCCTTAGAAATGAAAAAAAACACATTAATGAAGCTAGCTACTTCAGATAGTATGCATAATTGTTTTGAGGATAGAGTTAGAGTTTACGACGAGTCAATCAAACAATTCTCCAAAAGGAAAAAAAGTAACACAAAAAATTTACAAGAACAATAGGGATTCTGCATTCCATGATATGTACAAGCTCATGTGAAAACCAATCAAGTTAGAGTTTACAACCAATCAATCAAACATTTCTCCAATATGATTAGACAATACAAGCTCATGTGAAAACCAAATACTGAAATGAAATAAATAGACAACAAGAAAAAGTATCGATTTTTTTTCAATTTCTGTAAGAGAAGCCCTTTACCATCAAAGAAAACTCATAAAGCCCAAAACACCTCTTAAAAAGAAGTACTAAGAAACATTTGTTAAAATTAAAATACTCTTAATGGATATTCCTTCTACTATTTTCCTAACCCTAATGGCTGAATATTGGGGGCATTGAAGTAAAATGATCAAATCAAGGCAATAGAACGTGTTGTGTTTGGATTAAAGAAGGAAAAAATCAAACCCTTTAACCATTGACCTGAAAAACATGCATTACAGTGCTATTAAAATGGACAACATGGCTTTGTAAAGACATTTTGGAAAGGAAGATTGCAGGGCACTAGACCATGATTTGATGCAAGAAATCCAACAATTTGTTGATATTGGATGATTCAAAACACTAGTGTGGAGTCTGCACTACAACAAGGCCATAATGGAAATGGCATCAATCCTAACTAGTAACACCACCTCTAAACTTTGAATAAATATTCAAAACGGGACATAGAAGGCCTCTTGATGACAAATGGTCCAATGGACAAACATTAGAGTTTCTAGGAATTATCTAAGTCCTCGTATACATAATGGGATTGCACAAGAAACTACCACAAAGGACAATAATTGGCAGGCTGGCAATTCGTCCTCTAGAACTGGAAGCTAAAGAACATCCAATAAGTTTGTAGGATGATAAAATTGCCAATGGCTAGTTCTTGATGTAGGTGAAATGGATTGAAGTGAAGAAAGGGAAGGTAAAGAAAAGAAACACTGTTGAATAAAAACTAAAGAGGCCCTCTGGTTGTAGAAGTTTTGGCTGTTTGGGATGCAGGGTTTACATGCAATAAAATGGTATAATATGGCCCAAAATATTAAGAGAACTCATTATGAGGCAACTTATCTTGGGGTTTAACACCTACAAATAATCTGTGCTGCTTCTTGAAGAAAGATTTGAATAGATAAGCAGGAAAATAATACCGACCTCATATTGTGGCTCATATCGGGGGAGGGATTTTGTTGAGCGATAGTGAGCCTCTCTCTTCTTATCTCTTAGCCACCATGAAGAGACACCACCACACTTTTGTTGTACCCAATTGATTAGTGAATGAGGCAATTTATAAAAACAATTCAACCTAGGTTGTTCACTCTTTTGGGATGTGTACACCTTATACTCACTTCAATCAACTTCTAGTTAATGACATAAAAGTGAACATCCCCCATTACCAAATGTAAACATGAATATCCAATCTCTATTTGTCATAAATAATCAGAGATCCCTAGAAACAACATAAATTTATTATAGATGATCTATAATCTAGACCAATTTATGTAAGAAGCTTTAGTTTGCATTCTAAAAGAAATGCATCTAAATTTAGAGTAAAATTTGAAACAAATGGGAGAATTCCCATGTTTTTAGGGAAATTGAAAATTGGTTCAACACATACGATTCCAAGAATATGGTTGTAAGCCAAGCCATCATAGCAAGCATTGATAATGCTAATGAATATTTGGGATGTTTTGCTTGTGGAATATCAATGCATTGGTTTGATTGAAATGGGAGAGACTGGCGCATTGTTGGATCTCAGAGACAGCAGAGTCAAAACCCACATGAAAAAAAAAATGGAAGTCTAGATCATGAAGATAAAGGTGCCAATAAGCATGATTTCCCAAAGGGTTCCCCATAATCAGTAAGCATAGGTGAATGTAGCATAACTAACAGTAAGATCGAACCAACAACTTAGTTAAATATAAATTCCTCTCTATAAAATGAAAATTAAGTAAGATGGGTTACCAATTTTCATGAGGAGATGGACAGTCCTGATGAGGAATGACTGGTTGGATGAAGACAGAGCCCTCTGCAACTCTTTGTCATCTATGAATCTTCTCTCTGCTCCCATATTGATAACACATATGAAAAGACCTTATGATTTGTGTATCTGTGCCCGGTGCAAATGTTGGTTTTGCAGGAGGGTAACGGTAAGGTTGTGGACCTACAGACCCACCATTATCTAAATTTATTTCATACCAACACTAATATAAATCAAGTTGAGGATTACAAGACAATCTACCAAGCTAGAAAAATGTTTTGAATTAGGAGAGAAATGCAATTACCCTTCTCTATTTCTCTGTTCACAAAATGCACAGAATGATACACATTCATACCCCCAAAGCACAAGCAACCAAATGACAGCCTATGAGAAATTGTGACAATAATATTCAAATAATCATCAACAACTGGACTTTATAAATAGCCAAACGACAACAAACAGAGGAAAATTTGTGAAAAAACACCCAAATAATCAAAATCTACTGGAGTCTACTAACATAAATATTCAAAAGGCTCTGCAAAAAGAATCTGCTGTGCCAAGATCATGATTGCTAGATAAAAGCTCCACCTAGGCCAGAGGTAAACACTAAAGTTATGAAGAAAGAATGAAGGAGAAATTACCAGATGCACAGTGTACTAACAGAACAAATGTCATGAAGGCTATGATTGCACTGGTTATATTCATCATCACTGAAAGGGGTTTGATTACAAGAAAGATCCAAGGCTTCGGCTTCATTATATCCCCTTGTTCTTTGCGCAATAATAGCCCTACAGTCCCCTACATTCGCAACATACAGAGTTCTGCCCCTTACAAGCACGGTAATAGCCATGGTGCCACTCATAGAATCATTAGAGCTGCTCATTAGTAGCATGAAATGCAGAATTATAGGATGAGACGGCGTCTGCAGATAAAAGCAACTCATACCTACATTCTAATGAGCATTGAAAAGGATGAGGTGCAGGAAACCTACATTCTAATGGGGGAATAGTTCTAACATATAATACAATGAAAGAATGGGATCATATAATTACATAAACAAAAGGATACTGGCCAAGAAATCCATATGTGAAGAAGGATACACTCATCAAAAGGGTGGAAAGAGAGAGATTAAATGGCATATATTGCATGCTGCTTGTTTCAATTACCAGCTTCTGCAAATCAAAGGAAAATTCTATGCTTTGTTACAACATGTTCTAAGAATCATCACTCAGTAGCAGAAATCATTTTCAAAACAGGACTTGCTCCCATCCATTGATTTTCTGCAGCTCCCAAATTCCCAAGGCCCGCTATCCACAAAATAGTAATACTACTAAGGTTAGTTGTGGGGATATCACATATTTATATTCAATTTCCTAATACTTTAGCCCTACTTTTCCTTGGTGATTAATCTCATCATTGTTTCTTAAATTCACCTTAACTTAACAGTTAGTCAAGGTGGCACTAAGCAAAATGACCTTCTGACTGTAATTGTTTAAAATCACATTCTACATACTGTACATTAAGGTATATTTCCTTTGTAAAAATTTACGCTGAAATAATTCAGATACATGAAATGCAAGACAAATATTTCAGAGATGATAAAAGGTAATGATTGTCTTATACCGAGAAGCTTGTACAATGATAGAGAAAGGTGATGCAAACATGCTGATGAGGGATAAGCCAACGAACATATTACATAGTGGTTGCTTCATAAACTCATACGTCACCAACACTATTGAGGTAAATATTACCATAACCAACAAAAGCAATGGTACTATTTTAACCTGCCATTTGAAAAAGACAAAAATCAATTATACTGACCATTTTCTCAAAAATATTTTTTTTCATGAGAGAATTTTTATTCTTGCCACCGCAATTGTCAAACCATGAACATTAGCAGAACCTATCAAATACAGTTCATGTTGTACATGAATTTCTTAGTATAAATCCAACCATCTATATATGTTGTTCATGTGTGTCTGTGTGGGCAATGTATATCTCAGATATATAATATAATAAGAGTATATAAGCATAATTTTAGTATCGTAGGCTTACACTAGGGTACTAAAGTATAACATACAATTAATTAGCCAGCATATCAAGCTACAGGATTATACAAATATGTTCAATCAAATATAAAATAAACTTTACACAAAACAAGAACTGATAGATATACCCGTGCTTCCTTTTGGGAATGTGCAATAAAGAGTGAGATGTAGAATAGCTGAAAAATGGCTCCCATCCCATTAACAGTGGTCACCAGTATATTGTTTTCTAATACAAAAGGAAGGCCATACCATGTGCAAATAAAGCAATTCATGAGTGCAAAAATATAAGGGAGGCTTGAAAATTACTCGGTAGACTTATTTCTTGTTATTCTGCTGAATGTAGGGCTGCAAATGACAATAGCCATAGATGTATTAATATTGATTTGAAATATTAAGATCATAAGAACAAAAGAAATGTCAACAAGAGATTTGGGGTCACTTCCTACAGTGTACCATGTTAAAAGTAGTAATCATAATGACACTTAGATTTATATAAAAGTCTATGGGCAGTGACCCTGAAATGGGTGGTTTCTAGTACAGGTGAAGCAGATATTAGAAGTGGAAACTTACATTGGGGACAAGAATATCCCCAGAGCAAACAAGTTTCCTGCACCAAAAACATAGAATTTAATCCGTAATAAACAAAATATGAAGTAACTTATCTCATCAAACAAATAATCCACCTTCATGAGAAAACAAAAATGAAATAATAACAGAATTCAATTTTGGAAGGAGAAATACTCCCAAATGCCTAAGGGCCATTTTGCACTGGCTGAATCATCATATATTTTAGTAAAACAATTTTTATGCCATGTTTGTATAAAGCAAGTCTCTGCAATTTACTTGAATGTCATAATTCAGTGCATTTCTACATAAGTTACACGAATTACCTTTAAACAAAAATCCTTAATTGACTCCCTTGCAAAGATACAAATTGATGGATCGATCAGTAGTCAAACTTATCCCAGCTTATCTATGATGAAATGGCCTCTTTCACATATGCAAGTTATGATGCAAATCGAAAATTTTGGAGCTATACTTCTGCTTCGTTCTTTCTTTTTAACAATCAATTTGAATAACCATATCCTATAAATATATACTTTTACCTTTGAAGTTAATTTATTATTAACATGATAGAGATTTACACATTTATAAGAACCTGGCTTGGAAAACCCTGGCCACTAAAAAGAAGAGTAGTTTGAGGTCTCTGAAATAGGATCACTTTATCTTAAACATTGTGAAATGTATCACTCTTGATATTTCACTATATAACCAGACCATATAGCCCAACATGACATCTAATGATCTAAGGAAAGAGGGTTTTCTCCATTGGTGTCCTTTCTAATCTCTAAGCATTTCACTGCTTACTAGAAATTCCTTCTGACACTGCAGCATTCTAGCTTGGAAGTTCCCAATGCCTCTCCAAGTTTAAGCCATGGGATTTAACAGTGGCCTACAATCCACTTACAAGGGAAATTGCTCTAGATAATGCTTGCACCATCTGTCTTATTGTAATTTATGGGATAAGGGGCATGGTTAGTTGATGCCATATTCACCTGTGTTAAAGACTATGCCCAGCAGTCTGTTCAGGATTCCAAACTTCATTATGGAAACCAAATGAAGGGTTGTGCTCATTGGAGGTCTTAACCCAATACTTGATTCCGAGGAGCTGACAGCCATGCACCACATTTTCAAAAGTAGTCCTCTCTTTGAGAAGGATTCACATCTCGATAAGACTTGGAAAGGTTAATAGCTTAGTCACCGCATTTGTCCAATTTTTATGAAAAAATTAAATTTGTGGAACCTAAAGCATAGGCAAATTTCAAATTTGATGGAAAATTTAAGATCATGTTCCTTTATAAAATTTACACAATATTTATTAAGATTAATTTCCTAGAAAATAAATGATGTTGTTATATCGTCTTCTTAGCCAAGTTATATGGTATTATTCTGGAAAAAAGATCAACATTTGGCTTGAAAGTGAAGGTAAGCGGGCTAAAGGTCAAGCAGGTTTTAGAAGGCATCACTCAACAACAGACCACCTTATTACACTTAGGATCATTATGGAGGAGTGCCGCAATGACAAATCCGATCTCTTTTGATTCTTTGTGGACTTTAGAAATGCTTTCGATATGGTGCCTAGAAATAACCTTTGGAATAGGTTAGAAGAGGTTAAGGTTCCTTTCGAGCTAAGAGCTGCTGCGATAAGGCTCTACGAGAATGTAATTTCCAAGTTTAAAAGCAATGAGGGGTGGTCGAAAGATATTAAGTGTAATATCGGAGTTAAACAAGGTTTCCCCCTCTCCCCTACCCTTTTCGGCATTTACATTGATAAGTTAGAGGGTTGTTTAGAAGAAGCAGGCTATGCTGGTACAATCTTAGCTGGAATAGTCATCATCCTTCTTCTTTATGCTGACGATATTGTCCTTCTGCCAAGGTGTTCTTCTAACCTTGATAAACAACGTCGTCTTCTTAAAGATTTCTTCTGTACAATGGGTATGACTATTAACATCGGCAAAACAAAAGTTATGATTATCAAATCCAAGAAGGACACATACGCTAATTTTGTGTATGACAATAGCAACTTGGAGGAAGTGTCTTCTTACAAGTACCTAGGAATTGATATTCATCACAAGCTCAACTAGAACTATAGCATTGAGAAAAGGATTAACGCAGGGTGGAAAGCTTACTTTGGTCTTGAAAATAACTGTAAAGCTGCAAACCTCATGATGTGGGATAAAAATAAGCTCCTATTTGAAACTCTAGTCACTCCTGTTATCTTGTAAGGGTGTGAGGTTTGGGGTTGCAGCATCTCTAGAGAATATTGGAGAAAGATCGAGCAAATCCAGAAGCGTTTTATAACTTACAACCTCAAAATAAAAAACAATACACCCTATCCTATTCTCCTTATAGAAGTGGGTCTTTCCCCCATCGAGAGCCTAGCCATGGCTAGACTCCTATTGTACAAGAACAAAATCAATAACATGGGAGACCATAGACTCCCTAAGTTAGCGTTAAACTCCAGCCAAAATCACCTAAGGCTCAAGCGTGGGTGGTATAAAGATACCAGGTCTTGGTTAAATCACTGGAAGATCGATGAAAATGTTGCATTACAAAATATTAATAACATTAAAAATATTATTGCTTCTAAGTTTAAAGAAAAATTGTGGTGTGAGAAAGACTTAGAGGCCAAAAGAAAATTAAGATATTATAAGGAGGTCATCAACCCTACTCTTGAAGATCAAAACTATCTCTCTGTTTTAATCAGTCCTAAGAAAAAAATTAATATAGCTAAGATAAGAACAAACTCGCATGAGCTCCACAACGAAACTGGTCATTGGACAGTCCCTAAAACTCCTTGGGTAGAAAGGATCTGCCACCTTTGTGAGAGTAAGAACATTGAAGATGAAAATCACTTCCTCTTAGAGTGCCCTGCATACACCCACATTAGATCCCAGTTTCATAATCTTTGTTGCAATACCGACATTCCTAGCCTTTTGGCTTGTCAAAATTATAGTAAGCTCGGGACGCTTCTCTCCAAGCTCTTTGAGCATAGAAATATCACTTTAAAACAAACTAATTAATTTTCTTCTTCAAGGTCCGATAGACCAAATTTTGGTCTCAGGGGACGTTAACGATCATCATCATCATCATCATCAACAAAGTTTGCTTCACTATCTTTGCTTAATTTAATGACAAATTTTATCATATTTATTTTGAGTGGCGATTTTTTCAAATTTCCTTATCAAACACGAACACAAACTGGGTGATATATGATCTTAGTATTGCAACAAATTGAGTGGTTGAAGCACATGATCCACTTCTTGTACATGCCCTATAATTTATAATCATACTCCCATCACCACACCAAACCAAAATCTCTGGTCCAACCTACATACACCCACCTGATTGTTATCACTTACAGCAATACTGAGCAAAAACTAACAACCAAAAATTAGCAATTACGGGTAACAGGTGGTCAGGTTAGTCTGAAAGTGTCAGGATCAGGCCTTATTTAGACATTTAGAAGCTCAACAATTTTATTATTTTTGGTAAATCTGAAAATTTTAAGTTTTTTTTAATGCACAAGTGACACGTTGGGTTGATGCTTAAAGATAAATTTCACCAATGTGATAGTATTAAGCAGTTTAAATTACAAGGAACAGGTGGTCAGGTTAGTCTAATAGAGTCAAGATCAGGAGTTATCTGAAAGTTTCAAGTTTTTTTAATGCAGAATTTGGGTTGATGCTTAAAGGTGACACCAATGTGATAGAGTATTAAGCAGTTTATTAATCTCCCATTCTCACTATTGTCTACACTACCCAAATGGTTTGTCAAAAAATGATGAAGCAAAAAAACAATTTGTTTGTCAAAAAGGGATGAAGCAAAAAAGTAAGTCTCGAACAACCAAAGGGTTCGTCAAAAAGAAAGTCTCAAACAAACTTGAGAGAATATATGCCCTTCAAATCTAGCATTTAAGACAAAAGAAATTCATGTTCTGCAATGCAGCTTTCATCCTAGGGGAATATTACTCAAACCAGCTTAAACAAAATGAAAAGAAAGACGAACTTGGCAAATAGATACCCCTAGAGTCTGACAAAAATTTGAGGGAAGTCCACGTTTTTACCTTCACGTATGTTTTCCAAAGCAACTTCAACTTCATAGAGAAATGAACAAAAAAGGAAAAGAGTATATTAATGGGTATGTTTTTCAAAGCAATTTCAGAAAGAAAACATAGAAATTTAAATTTTGTTCAAATGAATAAAAACGGAAAAAGGTATTAATTTGGAATTGAAAGTAAACATTAAAATATGCTACTATAGTAATTGTAATAACAACTAGAAGTCCTCAATTTAGTTTAGTTCCATTGTTGTGGGATGTAATGTAATATTTCCTACTCATATTCTATTTCCATAAGTGACTTGTTCTTCAATTTAGTTTAGCTACATTGTGTGAGAATTCTCAAATGTTATATAAGAATAACATTGATGATTTGTGGATACTAACTAACCAATTTAGAATTTTTACTATTAAAAGCCAACTTGGCATCTGATGCATATGGAAAAAGATTCCAACAGGAATTACCAGAAAAAGTAGTCACGGATTTTACATTTGCTCACAGAAGCAACTTAGACTAAAAGTGATCATATAGAGCTTTAAAGACCCGGCCTTGCCCTATAACTTATCTAAGGTTATCACGCCTTTTATATCTCATCATCATCGTCAGTTTGGAAACCTAACAATTTCTGCTACTGGGTTCATATTGCTCATTTATCATCTTGACCAATAAACATTACTGGATAGAAAATCCATGGTTAGTGATAATTTGCAACAGAAACCACAATAAGAAGATTAAAAATAGCTATTCACAAGAGCCAAGCTAAAATTCTTATCTAGGTACATCCTGGTTTCTTCACTTAGACAGAGTCATAGACAAACTCCATAAGATTAGTTCCAGAAAGATAGCACATGGAACATAGGAAAAATAGTTCCAGTGCAAGATAGCCATATGAAATGTAACCAAAATGCATTGGGAGTAATTTCAGAGTAGAAGATGCATGTAGATCATGGATAAGTTGCATTACAAATAGTAACAGAGAAATATAATTGCATTTAAAAAATTTTCAGTCCCAAATTTGCAGTGAGATATAAACTGAATGTATGGAAAACGATTGCAAAACAAGTTATGAATAAGAAATCTAGGAAAAACCCACATCTAAGGAGGATATGCGCATGAGATTTTCGCAAAATGGATGAGAAACAGTTTCAGCTCAAGATGTGCAATTGGGCCATAGTTAAAATACATCAGACGTGGCTTCAGAAAACATAGATGAAAATAAGTCACAAGCATAATGCATTTAAGAGAGTATTGAGCAAGATTTGTAGTTTAGCCATGAGTAAAATGCATGGGACAGAGAGTTTACAACCAGTCAATCAAACAATTATCCAATATGATTAAATAGTACAAGCTCATGTGAAAACCAAATACTGAAATGAAATAAACAGACAACAAGCAAAAGTATCGAGTTTTTTTCAATTTCTATAAGAGAAGCCCTTTACCATCAAAGAAAACTCATAAATCCCAAAACACCTCTTAAAAAGCAATAATAAGAAACATTTGTTAAAATTAAAATACTCTTAGTGGATATTCCTTCTACTATTTTCCTAACCCTAATGGCTAAATATTGGGGGCACTGAAGTAAAATGATCAAATCAAAGCAATAGAACGTGTTGTGTTTGGATTAAAGAAGGAAAAAATCAAACCCTTTAACCATTGACCTGAAAAACATGCATTACAATGCTAGTAAAATGGACAACATGGCTTTGTAAAGACATTTTGGAAAGGAATATTGCAGGGCACCAGACCATGATTTGATGCAAGAAATCCAACAATTTGTTGATATTGGATGATTCAAAACACTAGTGTGGAGTCTGCACTGCAACAACACTATAATGGCAATGGAATCAACCCTAACCAATAACACCACCTCTAAACTTTGAATAAATATTCAGAATAGCACATAGAAGGCCTCTTGATGACAAATGGTCCAATGGACAAACATTAGAGTTTCTAGGAACTATCTAAGTCCTCGTATAGATAATGGGATTGCACAAGAAACTCCCACAAAGGACAATACTTGGCAGGATGGCAACTCATCCTCTGGAACTGGAAGCTAAAGAAAACAAGTAACAAGTGAGGAGGTATCGTTCAACACTGATCCATACATGCTCATTAAACAACCAGACATAACATATAAATGGTATCTTGCAATTGCTATACTTTATAGTATCTCTTTCCGATGCATTCTCACATGCTTATTGTATCCCTTTCTCATGCTAAACCCCACATACCTATTAAAACATCTAAAAAGCTGAACATAACATACAAAATGCCATCTTGAAATTTCTTTTATGACTCATTGACAATAATTTTTTTTTATTAAATGTTATTTCATACTAATCCATAATAGACCATAATTCTGCCAATGGAAGTATTCACAGATGTAGTGATATACCATAATTCTGCAGATATACCATAATTATGCGAATAAAAGTATTCATAAAGATAGTAATTTTCCTATAACATAAGAGTTGAATGGTTACAGTGTGAAAATCCTTAACTATTAGTACTCTATTATACCCTTTCCCATATTATCCCCACATGCTCATTAAAAGAGCATGAATATGGCAAATACAAAGCATCCTGAAATTGTCCTACAACTATAAAAACCAACTATATACAATAAATCAATGGCTTGGTGAGCACCAAGCAGTAAGACTTTTCCTAACTTATTCTTAATGGGTATGTAAAGCTTCTTCAATGGAATCCCAACTCTAGAAATAAGAGAAAGTCTTGTTTTTTTTGGCTATTTAAGATTAAGGATAGGACATACCATATAGAAAGCTAAACCATTTCTTAATAGTCTTTCTATGCTTGGTAGAAGTACAATCCATTCTTTATAACCATTTGGTTAAATGCTTATAAAGAGGATATTGGTTGAACAAGTATCCAAGGAAAATCTAGACCCCGCTAATGTACAAAATGGAATATGTTCTAGAATCCAACATCTCAACTACTATTCTAACAAAAATTAAAGTGCGGCTAGATGCATACCTTGACAGGAAAAGTACCAGGTGGAAGATTTGTAGTAAGTAATTCTCTTAAGTGACGAATAGCGTTAACCTTGTTTGACAAAATGTCGATTAGTGGAAATAGCTCATCAGTCTGAAGAGGAAACTGAGATGTGAGCCACAGGACTGGCCTTAATCATTTCTTGTACTCACTTTTATTTCCATTATCATTGACAGGGAGCTTATGCCTGCAAGTTCTTTCTATACTTATTGACTTTATACCATCTGTCTATTTTCCCTTCTTATAATCAGTAGGCCTTGCATCAATAGACCTTCTACCACGCTCAGGTGAATATCTTCCAGCTTTCATTGGAATCCTTGTAGCTGAATCGCCAAGCGGATCACTAACTTTGCCTTCTACACTCAAAGAAATCCTAGGTGGAACAATCTTTCCATTGTCTTATTTTGCATTCAGCTTGCCCCAACTGAACCAACCCTTCTTCTCTTCCTTGACTTCCTTAAGTCCCATTTCCTCAACAACATCCCCATTAGATTTTGCACCAAATAACAAACCCGCGTTGTGTTTCTCTTCCCTGCGAAGGAATTCCTCCCTTCCATAGTAGCTATGGCGATGTCCAACATCCAATGCCTCATCCTCCTGCATCCCATCATCACCAATTTCCAAATGATCCATCTTAAAGGCATTATCTAGGTGCTTCTTCTCCTCCTCTATCAATAGACCTACATAATCCTCCTCAATCTCATATCTCTCATTATCAATAGTATAGATATCCCCTGCAGAGGTTGCAAATAGTTCCTCATCAGTCATCGCTCCGGGAACCCATCTAGACTCCACACTAAGCATCACATGGTGCATATCATAAATCTTTGCCTTCCAAGGGCCGACCATCTCAGCCTTCTCTTTCCTTCTCCAAGTGATCCGAGGAACCAACTCAGCCTGAGTAACATCAATCCTAGGCCTGTACATATTTGTCTGTGAAATCGCAGCAACTTCCTGCGCAATCTCGACATCAGAAGGCTAAGACCTGGCACTATCCAATGCATTCATAATTTCCTTATCCTTGTGGTATAACACACACAGAGACCTAGGTGAGACCCTCCCATCCTCACTCCCATCCCCAAGAAACAAAAATCTCTGATCTGATCTCTGAATCCAAAAACCATCAAACCCCGCAAGGGTCATATTGGCCCTCAAATTGGACCTTGTTTTCCATTTCTTGTATGTATCCGAAGGCACAATGAAGCCAATGAAGGGTATCACAGAGCTCTCAAAATGAAAATTTATCTCCATATAAAAATCTCGCATTCGCTTCATGGTAGCCACGACCCTAGGAACCCTCCTGCACCATTTCGCCCAGGCAAGGGGTTGATAATGCTTCATGATGATCATAGCAATTCCCTCTTCCTGTGCACATACCGCTTCCTGTGCCCTACTCATTCTACAGACTCCAATCTGTGCCTGCAGACATGAGCATATCGACCGCCTGGGAATTCCCAATTTGCATGACCAGATGCACCGTCGTCTCGCACTCGAGAAAATCTCGCCTATCTATAACACCAAAAATCGCTTCTACCCGCTGCTCCTCCAAGATCGACTCTACCTCCATCTTGATTTCCCCGACATTCCCAATCTTTGGGAGCTCAGAAATAACCCGGTGAAGCACCATGTAGTCCCTCTGGGAAAAGGCGTTGTGCACAAGACTATGGGCATATTTGGTCACCTCGTCCTGAGCCATTTCAAAACAAAAACCCAAAAACCAGGTTCAACCCAAAAACAAAACAGACGAAACTGCCTTCTACAATTCCTGTACATCATAATGTTGGAACACCCCCACAACATGGTCTCATAAATATTCCTTATTATTCCCTTTGCAGGTTAACTATGTTGATTATGCATTAAGCGGTATTCGTCCCCCGAAGAGGAATTCATCCGAGAGCCCGAAAGGAGAATTATTCTCTCCACCTTGCCACGGGCTGTGTAGTCGTAGAGGATTGTGTGAGGGTCCATGGATTCCTTGATGGAAGCTCAGACAATGATATCACTCAGACAATGAGACCGTGGGGTATTAGCAGAGCGCTAATAGGTATGAAAGACTTGAGAACAGTAAGGAGGGGAAAGTATTAGTCTGGAAAACCCAATACGTGGCAAATTTTTATTGGAAACAGGTGGCATCATCTGATAGACAGGAGGGACGACTAAATTAATAGTGGTTTTAAACAAAACTTTAGATAAAAATTCCTGACGACATAAATATGATGTATCGGTGGTCAATAATTATTTTGTTTTTGTGAAAGATACATAAAAGGACAATTATATCAAAGTAATGATTGGTATAGTTATATTTATATAATTTCTCAACTTAACTATAACATTATGCTATTTACAAGAATTAAATGTTGGTGAGAAGGGTCATAATCATTTCTCCCAACTGTTTCAACTATATCCAATGAACATATATATCAAAGTAAATCCCGTAACATATTTTAATACTTAATTAATACAACTCAATGTAGTTACTAAATTAGAATACTCTCAAATTAATTATCAAATATATCCAATATAATGTATAAAAGTTATATAATTAACAATTAAATATAAAACTATATAAAAATCATATTATATTGGGTAAACATGTCAATTACTTTGATATTTTAGAGTTCGATGGGGTAGGAAATGTGATGCCCCAAGATAGGTGTTACAACTGATTTTACCACACATAGTTGATCACATATTTATGTCCTTCCATGTCCCTCTGCAGACTCTTTACACCCCGTGGACTTATATTATCCTTTGATGTTCCAATATCATCCCTTAAAACCCCCTATTTATTATTGTACGTGACTTTTAACCTCATACTCGCGTGTACATGCAAATTTTGACATCAAACCCACGTACTTCGGAATTTGTGCATAAATACAAATAGTTTTGGATTTTTCCTAATATGAGTCCAAACCACTTGAATCTTGGCCTTCCAAATGCCTTGAGAACGCTCAAATTCGACCCTCCATTACCCTTTTGGAGTGCTATATAAGGAACCCCTTGGATACATTGAAGAGAAAAGAAACTACAGCCCATTGTTGCCTCAGTTTGCTTGTACTTGAGTCTACATCCCTTTGTCGCTTTGGAATACTTTGTGTTCTTCCCAAGCTTGCATTTGTCTTGTGATCTTGCTATCGAGAGATGGAGGATTGATGTGGTGGAGGCCTAAGTGGAGGACTTGATTTCTCTGGTTCATAGACATGTCAATAGAGGTTGTCACTTTTGAAATCTCTAATTTTATTAATAGAAATATATTTTCATGTCCAATTAATGTGTAATTGAATGAATACTGTGTTGGTTTTGGATCCTAATCTTCCAGATCTAGAGATATTAGTCAGTTGTGATTGTAACCCAGGAGTATTGTACACTCATTCCCCCTACCTTGGGGTTTGGGGGTAACACC
Source organism: Pseudotsuga menziesii (assembly GCA_001517045.1). Classification (NCBI taxonomy): domain Eukaryota; kingdom Viridiplantae; phylum Streptophyta; class Pinopsida; order Pinales; family Pinaceae; genus Pseudotsuga; species Pseudotsuga menziesii. The sequence goes on along the minus strand of LPNX011002862.1, from coordinate 126,785 downwards.
CCTGAGATAGGGGGGTTCGGGGGTAGTGCCCTTGAGATATGGGGGTTTGGGGGTGGAGCCCCCGAGAAATTTTTTTGGGATGTGTGTTGGCCAATAGTTTTGTAGACCCATGGTATTGGGTTAACCGTAGTATTTTCCCATGGTATTTCCCCTATAAAAGAAAGCATTGTAACACGACAGTGTATGGTATTGTATTGTATTGGAAGAGAGATTGTGAGAGCGTGAAGAGGAAGTGTAGCAGTTTTGCTGCAGGGTGTATCCCTTCATCTTTTTGGACTGTAATAAAAGGACTGGAAATTTCTTTGTGGACGTAGCCCATCATTTGGGTGAACCATGTTATATCTATGTCTCTCTGTAATGTTTTAATGTGTTTTTGCATCTTGTTAATTGATTTAACTGTATATCTGTTATTGCTCTGTAGTCTTGTTTTCTAACAATTGGTATCAAAGCCAACAGGTCTATTTGGTTGGTAAACTCGTAGGAAAGAAGGGTTCCTAGTTCAAGTGGGAGAAATGGCGGAAGAAGGAAATTTTAGGGTCAAGAAATTTAATGGCCAAAAATATCAGTTATGGAAGATGCAAATGGAGGACTATCTGTACCAAAAGGATCTGTACCTGTCATTGGGCGGAAAAGCAAAATAGTCGACGGCTATGAAGGATGAAGAATGGGAGGTTCTTGATAAAAAGGCACTGGGAACAATACGTCTATGCTTGGCTTCATCGATGGCCTTCAATATTTCAAAAGAAAAAACAACAGAGGGTGTGATGAGCTCATTGAGTAAGCTCTACAAAAAACCCTCGACTTCTAACAAGGTATTTTTAATGAAGTGTTTATTTAATATGAAAATGTCAGAAGGTGGATCTGTTGCTAACCATTTAAATGAGTTTAATACACTTAATAGTTAGCTAAGTTCTGTAAAAGTGAACTTTGATGGTGAGGCTAGGGCTCTTCTAATCTTGTCCTCATTGCCAGAAAGTTGGAATAGCTTGGTCATGGCTGTAAGTAACTTTATCCCTAGTTCAAACACTCTTAAGTTTGATGATGTTGTTGGTGTTATTCTTAGTGAGGAAATGCGAAGAAAAAGAATAGGTGAGACATTAGGTAATGCGTTGACCATGGAGAGCAGAGGGAGACAAAACAAGAGAGAAAGGAGCCCAGAAATCGCGGCAAGTCTAAAAAAGGAAGATCCAAGTCCAGATTCGGAAAAATAGACTGTTGGAACTATGGTAAGAAAGGACATCTAAAGAAAGATTGCAGAGCTCCAAAGAAAAAAGGAGACAGATAGCAAGAGACTACTCAGGAAGCGAATGTAGCAGGTGATGTGTTACAAGATGCTTTGATTCTTGCATTAGATAATACTAGTGATTATTGGGTAGTAGATTCAGGGGCTTCATGTCATGCTACACCCCATAGGAAATTCTTTCATGATTATGTTCAAGGTGATTTTGGGCATGTGCTATTGGGGGATGATGAACCATGTAAAATTATTGGAAAGGGTAAGGTACAGATTAAGTTAAATAATGGAAGTGAATGGCTGCTAAAGGATGTAAGGCACATTCCTGCTATGAAAAGAAATATGATCTCAACAGGGTAGTTGGGAGATAGCGGTTGTTTGTCTACATTTGTAGAAACGTGGTGGAAGATCACTAAAGGATCAATGGTAATTGCAAAAGGAGGTAGGATAGGTACGCTATATTTATGTCCTCATAATACAGATTATTCTATCTCTGTAGCTTCCACAGAAACAGGTGTAGTGTTGTGGCATCATAGGCTTGGCCACATGAGTGAGAAGGGGATGCAGATTCTCCACTCAAGGAAACTGCTTCCTGATATGAAGTAGGTAAGTTTGGAATTTTGTGAGAACTGTGTTTATGGAAAATAGAAGAGAGTTAGATTTCTCAGGGTCGGGAAACAAAAGAAGAGTGAAAAGTTAGAGCTTGTCCATACAGATGTATGGGCACTAGCTCAGGTACAATCTCTTGGTGGCTCTCGTTATTATGTTACTTTTATTGATGATGCAACTAGAAAAACTTGGGTTTATTGCATTAGACAAAAATCTGATGTGTTTGATACTTTTAAGAAGTGGAAAGATTTGGCTAAGAATGTGACAAGAAAAAGGTTGAAATGTCTTAGATTTGATAATGGAGGTGAGTACTGCAGCAAGGAGTTTGACAGTTACTGTTCACACAATGGGATTCTTAGAGAGAAGACATTCCCTGGAACACCCCAAGAAAATGGTGTGTCAGAAAGGATGAACAGAATGATGATGGAGCATGTAAGGTGTATGATATTGCATGCAGGGTTTCCCTTATAGTTTTGGGCTGATGCTGTAAACACTGCTATTTATTTAATAAACAGAGGGCCTTCAAGTGCTTTGGATGGTGGCATTCCAGAGGAGGCATGGACAGGTAAACAGGTAAAATACTGGTTTCTGTGAACTTTTGGTTGTGAAGCATTTGTCCATATTGATAAAGATGATAGAACAAATCTTGAGGCTAAATCCAAGAAATGTACCTTTATTGGATGCAGGTTTGATGATTTTGGTTATCGCTTATGGCATCTTAAAAATTGCAAAATCATTAGGAGTATAGATGTAGCATTCAATGAAAAGTTCATGTACAAAGATTAGTTGCAGGGAAAGAAAGAAGAAAAGGAAAACACAGAGTACATAGTGCTTGATGAAATCAAAGAAAATGAAGTTCCAAAAGCACCAAAAAATCAAGAGCAGTAACAGGTACCTGAAACTCCTCCAACTATAAGAAATTATACCAGGTTAAGTAGACCCCCTAAATGATTCTCTCCTTCACTATATTATTTATTGAATACTGATTCTGGTAAACCAGAATGTTTTGAAGAAGCAATGCAGGTAGAAACTAGAAAGAAGTGGGAGCAAGGCATGGATGAGGAGATGGACTCATTGGTAAGATACTAGACTTGGGATCTAGTTAAGTTGGCTGCAGAAAAAAGGGCATTGCAGAATAAATGGGTTTACAGGTTGAAGGAAGAAGATGGAGGAAAGAAGCGGTACAAGGCTAGACGTGTTGTAAAGGGGTTTGCACAAAAGAAAAGTATAGACTTTGATGAAATATTTTCTCTTGTTGTTAAAATGACTTCAATTAGAACTATTTTAAGTCTAGTGGTGGTCGAAGATTTGCATCTTGAACAGTTAGATGTAAAAATGACCTTTCTCCGTGGGGATTTGGAGGAATATATTTATATGCAGCAGCCACAAGGGTATGAGGTCAAAGGGAAGGAGAATTTGGTTTGCCAGTTGAATAAGAGCTTGTATGGCCTGAAGCAAGCTCCAAGGCAGTGGTATTTAAAATTTGATAAGTTTATGGCAGAACAAGGTCATGAGAGATGTCATTCTGACCATTGTGTTTATTTCAAGAGGCTAGATAATGGAAGATATATTATCTTGTTATTGTATGTGGATGACATGCTTGTTGCAGGGTCTAACATGCAAGATATAAATGTGCTCAAAATAAAACTAGCTAAATCATTTGCGATGAAGGATTTGGGTGCTGCAAAGCAAATCCTTGGTATGAGAATAACAAGAGATAGGAAAAATTGCAAATTGACGTTGTCTCAAGGTGAGTACATAGAAAAGGTGTTGCAGAGGTTTAGAATACAGAATGCAAAATCAGTCAGTACACCATTGGCCAACCATTTCAAACTAAGCAAGGATACGTGTCCAAAGACATAAGAAGAGATATATTACATGTCTAAGATTCCATATTCATAAGTAGTTGGGAGCTTGATGTATGCCATGGTGTGCACAAGACCAGATATTGCACATGCAGTGGAAGTTGTGAGCAGGTATATGAATAATCCAGGTAAAGAGCATTGGAAAGCAGTACAGTGGATTCTCAGGTATTTGAGAGGTACCACTTCTCATGCATTATGTTTTGGAGGTTCAGACACCGTTCTACAGGGATATGTTGATGCAGATATGGCTGGTGATAAAGACAGCAGGAGGAGCACTATAGGGTATGTGTTTACTATAGGTGGAACAACAGTAAGTTGGATTTCAAAACTGCAACAGGTTGTTGCACTTTCAACAATGAAAGCAGAGTATGTTGCTGCTACAGAGGCTAGTAAGGAGATGATTTGGCTGCAGAGGTTCATGGAATAATTGGGTAAGAAGCAAGAGAATAGTAGGTTGTACAGTGACAACCAGAGGGCCATTCATTTTGCAAAGAACTCATCCTTTCATTCATAGACTAAACATATAAAACTCAAGTACCACTTCATAATATTTGTTCTAGATGAAGAACTGTTAAGACTGGAAAAGATACACACTAGACAGAATCCTGCAGACATGTTGACAAAGGGAGTAACCAGAGAGAAACTAAGTTCCTGCTCAGTTTCTGTTGGCCTTCAAACATGAAGGTGAAAATAAGAAATTAGCTATGTTCAAGGTCCAGAGTATAGTCCAGCAAGTGCAATAGAGGTGCAGCTACTGTGATCAGTCTCCAAGTGGGAGATTGTTGGTTGTGGAGCCTAATCTTCCAAATCCAGAGATATTATTTAGTTGTGATTGTAACCCAGGAGTACTGTACACTCATTCCCCTTGCCTTGGGGTTTGGGGGCGGAGCCCCTGAGAATTTTTTTTGGGATGTGTGTTGGCCAACAGTTTTGCAGACCCATGGTATTGGGCTAGCCGTAGTATTTTCCCATGGTATTTCCCCTATAAAAGAAAGAATTGTAACATGACTGTGTATGGTATTGTATTGTATTGGAAGAGAGACTGTGTGAGCATGAAGAGGAAGTGCAACGGTTTTGCTGCAGGGTGTATCCCTTCATCTTTCTAGACTGTAATAAAAGGACTGTCAATTTATTTGTGGATGTAGCCCATCATTTGGGTGAACAACATTATATATGTGTCTCTCTATAATGTTTTAATGTGTTTTTGCATCTTATTTATTGATTTAACTGTATATCTGTTATTGCTCTGTGGTCCTATTTTCTAACATATTGAATCCATGGACGTGTTTAATTTCTTATACATTGATGAATATATATTCTAGAGTAGGTATAACACATTATTATATAGCATGTTTGTCTTATTTGCTGTTGTTGAGAGTGAATTGCTAAAGCAAGTGTGAATTGGAAAAGCTCAATGGAGATCTAACTCAACCATCCGAAACAAGGTACGATTCGATATCCCTTAGTGTTAGATGTTTGGTTTCTCTTGCATATTGGGAAATATTGATTTCTAGTGTGTAGCTATCTCTTGTGGTACACCCAAATCCATAGGAAGTTTCTCTCCGTAACAATAGGCAAGGGGTAAGGACTGATCCAAACCGTGTGATGACCTCTCCACACACCAAATACCCCCCCTTTTACATCCTCCTATAGGTCCTGTGATTGATGAAATGCATGAGGCATTATTCGATTTGGTATATACATTACTTCAACATGGGACTACTGTCGAGGGCAATGTAGGCCAAGGGTTTGGCACATCTGGGGATGGGACCTCTGTGGTTGGACCATCACACACATAGGGTCTAGTTAGGTATCCTGATCATATGAGACCTAGAGATCATAGTGGAAATGCAGAGGGTTCAAAGTGTAATGTCATGCTGTATCCTTGCACAACTTGTCGAAACATATGCTACAGGCATTCTTTAGAGTTTCATGATGACAGGTTACTCCAATATGTAAGTCAAACGCGTTCTTCACATATGCTATTATTTTTTATATCATAGTGTTTAATTGTTTAATAAATTATTTATATTTTAAGTATGTGAGAATTTACATGAACACTATTATAGTTGGTGTCCAATGGCACCCCAAAATACCATACTCCACCTGTCGATGCTAATTATATGGATGCAACACTCAATGCTGCATATGAATTTGGTGCTTCACCATTACTTGTAAGAACATTGTTTTTTTATATTTATCATCATGATTTACATATTTATAGCATGGATCGATACATTTAATACATCTTGATATTGATACAATATAATTTATGCATGGTGGGCATGATGAGTATGTAGCATCTGAGATAGGTCTGTCACCGATAGAATAAGATTTGCAAGTACATGGATCGGTGTAAGAAAACCTACCTAATGCCACTTTTCCATCATCTGATTTTGCTTTTAGATCGCATAAAATCACTTCGTGTTATTACATATATACATATACTTCATGTTATTACATATATAAATATAGATATATTACATATATAGATAGAGAGGGAACGTCGGTAGGAAGGAAGAAAGAAAAGTGTACGGTTTGGTTAGTGCATTGGCGCTGCAGGTTTGAATCCTACCACTTTGATGTGAACTTAAGTTCAATTATTACATGCACGCCTTTATCAACCCTGACATCATTCATTTCCACAACTTATCCTTCCGTAATTGTCTTTCCACTATTTCCACTTTGTCGCACTTTTTTGTAGCTATCCTTCACTTTGGTTCCAATCCGGTCAATATCCATTATTTATTAGAATTTTTCCTTCATTTAGGGGGGGATGGGTTGAAACTCATAGTGTCCCATAACCCAGAAAATCCCCACTGGTACACCATGGGCCTCGAATGTCATGCTGTTTCGAGTGCTAAATTAAGCAACTCCATAATATCTCATTTTATAAATGAGCAGTTGCTGGAAAGTGACATTTTTGTCCGAAGGGGTTTAAACACAATCTGTGCAGAGATACATAGGGAGGAAATAATATTCACATGGGGGATAGGGTTACTAGAAATTTAGAATAGGTTTCATGCAAGCAGGACCAAGGTAAATTTGGGTCATGTGGATAGCCTTAAAATAAAGGAGCATTTTGATGAGCAAGATGAGTCGGCAGAGGGGCTGGAGCGCTTATATATTTGGATACGCAATCATAATTTTCTGACTCCTTATCGAGACGGGGAAATTCAGGATGATAGGAGGGAAGTGCTCCGTTGGGTGGGGGACCACTTAGTCTTTCCTCATGAAATTGGGGGTTCACACTTTCTAATTATGGGGTCCCCGGGAAGACAGAAAACCCTCATTTTGGAGCTCCTGTCAAAGTCCCTGTGGATCTAATTTCCTCCTTTGGAGCTCAATAATTTCGCAAGAGTGGAGTAGAACTAGGATCTCTGGGTCTTGGATGGAAAATCCCTCGATCAATTCAATAGGGATTGGCTCAGATCCGCTTCTGCAAGAAATCTAGAAAGGATTTTGTTGGGACAAATAGTTTCCCTTAAATGGGGCGATAACTCTCATATAATTTTGTCAAAAAAGAAAATATTCCTAAAATCCTTGTTTGTAATGGGGTTAAAGTGCCCCTGGATTTTAGGGATCCCCAATTCACCTCAAAATTGGCTTTTGTGAGTTGGAGCACATTTATGTGCCATGAGTTAACTCTGGGGTGGATAGAAGCTACTATTTTTAGTAGGGAGTTGTTATTGCACCTTGTAGTATGTTGCAAAGTGCGTGCAGGTATAGTGATAGTCCCTACTTATCTCAGGGAAATGGGGGAGTTAATCATTAGAGGAATTTTGGGGTCTAAAATGGGCCTCCTAAGGAAAATAATAAAATAATAGTTAAAATAATAAAATAATATTGATTAATTTTGGAGGAAGAAAGAAAAAAACTACTTTTTGTGTTCGTATTTTTGACATATCTCCCTGTGTTTTTACTCAAATTTTGATCGAGAGAGCTCGTTGGATGTGGAATTTGATTCCGCATCCAACGAGCTCTCTCGATTGAAATTTGAGTAAAAACACAATGAGATATGTCGAAAATACGAACAAAAAAAGTAGTTTTTTTTAATGACAAATATGCCAATTCAACCATTATGGTTGACTTATTTTATTGAAATTCTATTGGTACTTGAATTCCAACTCACAAAAACTTATTTTGGCACATTTTCTTATAAGGCTCATTTTAGACCCCAAATTTCCTCTAATGCAAGTACGATGAATATCCTCCTGGGAAAGCGATTACCTTCTATAATGAGAGGGTGCTTTGTAAGGAGAAGCAGCTGCCACCTCTTTTCCATAATTATTGTCAGGTTGACCTTTTCGAGAGGAAGCCATCTGATTTAGGTCGCGTAGGAACATTCAATACAAGTTATCCACCCAACCTCTCCTATTTCAAGGTTATTGAAATTAGAGGAGCTGATGCTCCCACATCTTTTTCTAAGGATGAAGCTCCCTTGGAAGAGGCTCAAGACCATAGGGGCAGGTGGAAATGGATAAAAATTTGGTGCGGGGAACATGGCAATCAGAAACTATGTCTTACCAAGATTTGGGATCCCAATTATGACCCAAAGGGTAGGAGTTGGGGCAAGAGGTCTCCCAAAGGTATCAAATAGTATTGATTTTTGTTAGCTGAGCACAACTACTTAGTATTTAGACTTTCCTATACTTGATAGGAAGAAACCTTTAATAGAAATCCCCAATCTCCATTTATATATCCTTAATAGAAAGCCCCAATATCCATTTATATATAGTAAGAAGTTTTAATCAGTTTTAATCAGTTTTAATTGGACATCACATAGAATACTCGAAACGGACCCTACAATTATTTCCTTTAATCCTAAAATGTATCCCTCCATTATTTTGTGTAATTGATAGATGCTATCCATAGCTTCCATCCCCAAGTATTAGTTTCTCAATTTACAGAGGGATTTCCACTTCCTTTGGGTTTTTAGTAAGAATTGTCGAAGAATACGACAAAATCCCTTTCCTGAATTCAGTACTACCAAGCTGTAGCTCTGAAGCTATAAGTTCAATCACCAATAAGCTAACTCTGTCGTGGGGAAATACGCTACTAAGCCCCTTAAATCTTGTCATATATGTATGTATGAAATTGTTGGGCCGTGAGATTCTTGAAGTGAAAGTTGGTTTGTGAAGTTTGGTACGTTATCAAGTACTATAGGGAGAAATTATTCCTCTAAAAAGAGGGTTAAATTGTGTGATTTCCTATTGATAGAGTGGGGAATAAATGTATGTGGAGATGTTCCCCCCCCACTAAGTGAAATTCCTATTTTCATGTTTTTCCATTATTCCCTTTTTTCATGTTTTTCCATCACGTATGTGGTGCTTGCTTGCTTCCGGGGGCTCATCCTAGAAGCCTCTTTGATGCCTCTCAGAACTCTCTCTGAACCTCTTATGAACCCTCTTATATGCCTATCAAATTCCTATCATATGTGATCCTAATAATGTCCCATACAGCCTGTAGTTACAGCTACTTAGGAATGTCTTCCTCACATAAATGGAAGACTCTAGCAATGTATGATTAGCTATCATTTGGCAGGATCAATAAGGGGTAATATTGTAGAGGCCCTGTGTGTAGTCAAAAGTTGTGTATCCAGGTGTCATCAAGTAAAGAAAATCTTTGTATCCACCTACGCGATAAAAAATGGTCTTAGAAAGATCAGAAATGGCCTTCTACAGACGATTCCACATAGTTCAGAAACTCGAATGGTGGGGTTGTCGCTTCAAATAATTCAAATGGAGAGGTTGCTAGTACTAAGGGGGCTATTTTGACTGATTTGAATGTTGCTAATTCAATTGATGATGCTACTGCTGATGCTACTTTACTTGTTGGGAATCCTTTTGCTCCTGGTTATGGGGATGTCGCTCCTTAAATTGGTGATGCTAGGAATGTTGAAGCTGGTTCGGAAGGTGTTCGAAAGCGATCGTTAATGGGTAATTATAGGCAGGGATATGCATCTCATGCTTTTCCCAATCCGTAAGTGAAATTACTATTTTCATGTTTTTAGAATTATTCATTTTTTTGCTAACCATAATCACATATATAAAGTGATAAAGTGAGAGAACATCGAGCCCATAGAGGGAGGTATAGAGCAAGGAATTCAGTTAGCACTTATGTTTTAATATTTCTATTTCCCCTTCATTTATCCCTTCAAGTATGATGGAATTCGCTTCTTCTTCATCTCACACTGCTGAATCTAGCATAATCACAATCTCGCGTGCATAATTATAGATCTCAATCATTCATGAAATACCACTTCAAAACCTAGTGTTATTCCAAGTAGATTCCCCACCAAATCTAGCGTCATTACATATATAAAGAATGGAGTAAATCCATTGATTCCCCATCAAATATCCCATGCTTTCCATTGGTAAAAAAAGAACCAACCACCCTAAAACTTGTATCGATTTCTTCCCTTCTCTTACGGAAAAGAGAAATTTGTATAGGATGAGTAAGTAACTGAATCAATGCCACCCCATGTCTGATAAGACCATTAATAACACTCCCAAAAATACCATTAGTCACACCTCTCAAATCAGAGGTACCATGCCCTCATTTTGGTTAATCACTTGCGAGAACATTCTTGTTGACTCTACATTACATTCGAGCTTACTTCAATTGTTGGCCCGAATGGGTCCTGATATCAAAGTCATTGTTGCTGGAGATAGAAAGATAGATAAATTATATATAGGTCTTGAATTGTACACCAACTTCAATAATAAGATGATTCGTGAATTTGTCACTTCATGTTTTTGTGGTTTGGAAGGTCCAGGCATACTTTTGATTGGAATAAGTTGAAGAAAGGGTCTGAATAGCTCTTGCGTCGAGCTGATGGGTTTTACCAACATTCTACTTTGGGGGGTGAGTTCTAATGAGTTCCATATTAGGGGGACATCTTTCAAACAGAAGCTTCTCCTCATCATGGTTGTGAATCAATACCTATCGAGTAAACTATTGGATAAAGGGATGATTTGGTAAAGAAGTAATGTAATTCCCGGTGATATAAAGGTTCATAACACCTTATGAAAGCCTTCAGAGCAGAAAAGTAGGCTGCATAAATATATAGAATGGGATATCCGAATGGGTTCTTATAACCCCTTAGAACCCTAAGGAAATCTACCTAACAGAACTTTTCCATTCTTTCTAAAATGGAGCATTTATATATATAGATTGGAATTTTCTTCCCTAAATCTCTAAGCAGAGTGAGATCTTGTTTTCTATAAACAAATCTCATGTGTCTAGGAAGAAAACCTTGTGGACCTTTGGTTTTGTTTGTGAATTTCCAGCGCAGCTATGTGGCTGCCCAATATTATTTAGTGTAGCCTTGTATCTAGCGATAGTTCCTTGTATCCAGAAGAAGAGCAGGTGACCGGAGTGAGAAATGCTGCTACTGAGAATTATCTTGTAGTACAAGTAGCATACCTTGCGGACCTATATCTTATTGTATCTCCAAAAATCCCTTGGTTCCATGCCACCATATTTCAATACAAAACATCAACCCCCTATTGAAGGAAAGTGATCATTAAGGCTAATAGTCCCTTTTCTTTTCATAGTGTTATGAATAGTCCCTTTTTCATAGTCCCTTTGTCTAGTATCAAATTCCCCATTTATATTTGATATCAACAAATAGGGGATGAGGCTAGTTTGAATGTTGCTAATTCAATGGGTTATCCCTAAGGTCATAAGGTAAGTGGATATTCAGGTAGTGAGATAAGAACCTACCTAGGAAGAACTGTGAAGAATATAATTATGGAGTGCATGTTTCTTTTCTAGGAGCAAAGACCTATTTTCTATGAATAAAACCTTGCAGAGTTGGGCAACAAATCCATGCCTTTCTAGGAAGAAAACCTTCCTAAATGGAACATTTCTCTAGGTGAATTGGACATTTCTTTATAGAATGCAGCATTTATATATAGAGATTGGACTTTTATTGCCTAAATGCCTAATTTCACCATGTATATTGGACGTTTATTCCCTAAATGGAGCATTTCTATATATAGATTGGAATTTTATTGCCTAAGTAGAGTATTTCACTAGGTATATGGGAGTTGGCTTGCCTAAATGGAGTAGGGAACGAGAGGGAAAATCCTCCTCTGCGTAAAGGCTAGATGAGATAGATTGATTGAGTGTGACCAATGATAACCGCAAAAATATGTGCATTTACCGCTTAAATGTGACTGGCAATAAGCTCTTTTGAGAGGCAGTTTACTAAGGAATTATGAGAAAAAGGTGTAAGTACAAATCCCTAAAGGTGTTAGTAAAAATCAATTTTGAGACCTTATATGTCAAATGACTTATCCAATGTGGCCCCTTTCCCCCTCCTGCTTAAAGCATTAGAGAGCTCCTCTACTGTAGCCTGGCGTTCTCCTCATGGGATCTGGGATGCTTTTTCAAGTACTTTCCCAGAAACTCATGTATGAAGAAATGAGACTAGGGAAGTGAGAAGTCCCCCTAATGCTTTAATTTGCACCTGGTTAAACATGAACAGTATGGTATGGGCTATTGCCACCAACAATAATGGACTAACAGGGGCAGTTTATCTCTAGCTCCTCTAGCCAGGTCAAGGTCTAGTCAACCTGGGGATTCGCTCACGTACTATCGAGATAAATTGTATAGGTAATTATGCGATTCAATTTCCACCCTTTATTGCAACCTAATTTTGTCTGAATGTCCTCAATATGTGGCTTGATTTAAACCATGTTTTGATCTGAATTGCAACCTTATTTTATGTTCTTGATTTCAACTTGCTTTTGAGGAAAGAATGGGATGAAATGAAACTGGGATCCCAGGGGGTTTGGGTGTTTAATTATGTTTTTAATTATTCATTTAATGAATGAACATGTACTTTTTTAATTATTTGAAATTGTCTAATTGTATCTTTATGTTTTTTACGTAGGAACATATGTTTGATAGATTTGTCCATAGAGCAGCCTTGATCACTAATGCATACACCTATCCTTTTAGGTCGTTGTCAATTGTTTCACCCACTAGTGACCCACTTCTTCATGTCCCCCAGGTATATGTGTATCTCGCTTATCTTGTATACATGTTTCCCCAATCGTCTCTCCATGTAGTATAGTTTTCTTTGTACATGCAAGTATATTTTCGGTGAACCCATTGATTTGTTGATAAAATATGACCAATTTAAATTAATATGATATATCCCCTTGTGAATATATATATATTTTAAATACATAAAAGACAATTATATCAAAGAAATGATTTTTCTAGTACTGCAATATGTCAATGCCTATTATTCCAAAGAATGAAGGTATAGTCAATTCGATCATTATATAGGGGCTCAACCATAACATCTTGTCATTTAAAAGAATTGAATGTTGGTGAGAAGGGTCACAATCATTTATGCCAACCACCTCAACTACATCCAATGGACATATATATTGAAATAAAGTCCATAACATATTTCAATATTTAATTAATACAACTTAATGTAGTTACTAAATTAGAATACTCTGAAATTAATTATCAAATATATCCTATGTAATGTATAAAAGTTATATAATTAACAATTAAATATAAAATTCATATCATTAATCATTAAATATAAGATTATACAATGTTATGTTAAATAAATCTTGAACAAATATATAATTTTACTCACTAAAAACTAACATATTTGTTAGTTGTTATAATGACACTCGATAATACTCAATATAATGTAATATATTTGTTAGTTATTATAATGACACTCCATGTCCATATATGAATGTAGATAGATGCAATATAATGTAATCCTATTCGATACTAAATATTATTTAAAAATAAACAAATAAAGACCTCGTGGAGCACAAAAGGACTTTGGAGCAAGGATCCCTAATGCAGTCTACACATTTTGTAATTCCTCAAAAATTATGAACTCCAACCGCAATCATTTCCTTTACCAGTAGTCTAGCGGTGAGGTAAAAAAGGGGCCAAAAACCCAATAGATCAATAGAATATCAGGGGCTAGTTTTAGGAGTTCCATGAGACATGTTCCCTTCATTTCACATCCTTATTGTCTTTGCAGTTTTTCTTTTGTTGTTTTTGCACTTCAAATTTGCTCGCATTGCACATGTTTGTTGATAGATAACAAGTTTTAACTTAATTTTTTGGAAAGCTATATTTGTTATTTGTACAGTGGATTGTGGTTTTTTGAAAAATAAAGTGTCAAAATGGTCGAATAAAGACAAAAGTTATCATTAAGTACAAGAACATATATAAATAAAAAAGAAAATATTTATAGTCCATTTATCTACATATTGTATAGTGTCTGAAACGAATAAATATAAAAATTGATAACGAAGATGAATGATAGAATTGGATTAAATACATTGATATGCTCAAATATTTGATTTCTCTTAAAAGTAGAATCTGAACTATCATAATGTTACAATAGGTTGTAGTCAGTTTCAACAGTTAAGAACAAGAGGTTTACAAGCCCTTATGTGTCTCTGAATGACTTAGGCTCATATGATTGAAATGGAACTAGTTTGAGTACTCCATATTTGGATTGTCATGAAGATAACTTGCACTTATGAAAATGCCAAATGTAAATAATATATACAAGAAAGTACAAAATCCATGTTGGAATATAGAGTGTACCTCTGGGACAATGATACTTTTCCTTTACCCTAATGGATGGACCTGAAACATAGTCTTTCCTACCATTGTTAAACCATTAGGACTTTGGAAAATAAAGTATGGATTTAAAAAACAATGTAAAACCAAACAATACTTGATTTTTATCTTTTATTTGTTCGGGTACAGAGGGTACTCCCAAAAGACCGAACACCTTGAGCAACCGCTTCACACAAATAGATCAGATATCAACACACCGATGTTTGTCACGTGGCTAAAACCCTCAAGAGGGAAACAGTCCATGGCTCTAGCCAAATAGCTACTTGGAGCAATATATTATGCAAAAGAAAGAAACTTACATGAGCTTCTCATAATCGATCAACTAGCCAAGGAACCTCTATGCTCTTTAAATAGAGATCATAGACCAATTGGGTGTTAATCCACAGATCAATGGTAGGTATGATCTAAGAGAAGTTGAACCATCGGATCACTCTATGTATAGAACATATAGTGATCGTTGAATTAGAATATTTACAAATGCATACTAATGCATACTAAAGAAACACACTTTTACCTAACAGATATATTACACAAGTTGATCTTAACTAACTCCTAAGTGTCTAAATATCCTAACATCCCCCCTTAAGAACAGCTTGGGATAGGATTGAAGGATTTACAAAAGTGACACTATTAGGAGAAGGAAGGAGGCATTAGAGCCTATCCCCCCTTAAGGACACATTCCTGAACTCCTAACATAGATCGAAGTTTAGAAAACTTCGCTTCTGTAAGAGACTTGATGAATATTTTTGCAACTTGATCATCTGTAGGGAAATAAAGCATTTCAAGAACATGATCATGAACAAGATTTCTGATGAAGTACATGTGTATCTCAATATGTTTGCTGCGTTGATGTAGAATTGGATCTTTGGCAAGCTTGATGACACTTTGATTGTTGCACCAAAGTGGAGTAGGCTGCTGCTACTCGAATCCAAACTTTGAAAGGATCTGTCGAAGCCATAAAGTTTCCTAACTGGCATTAACTGCAGCTCGATATTATGCTTCTACTAAAGAAAGAGCAAGAGCTTGTTGTTTCTTACAAGTGCAAGTGATAGGTCCAGATCCCAGACTGAAAACATAACCTACAGTAGACTTTCGATCATCAGGATTGCCGGCCCAATCTGAATCAATGAAACCAACCAACAAATGTTCCCCCTCTGTAATATAATGAATCCCAAACTGAATTGTACCTCGAATATATCGAAGTATTCTTTTTATGCTTTCTAGTGACTTTCATGAGGAGTTTGCATATAACAGGAAACACAAACAATGGCAAAGGAAAGGTCAGGACGGGAATGAGTCAAGTATAAAAGACTACCAACAAGTTGACAATACAAGGTAGCATCTACTTCAGGGGAAGTACAAGTGGCAGAAATTTTGACTCCAAATTGGAAGGGAGAAGGGGCTAGTTTACAATCTTCCATGTGGAAGCGATGAAGAAGGTCACAAGCATACTTAGACTGGGAAAGAAATATTCCTTCTTTGGTTTGCAAGACTTGGAGACTAAGAAAATAATGCAAATGTCCTAAGTCTGACATTTCAAAATTTTGCTTAAGACTAGATTTCACATGGGTTATAAGTTTTGGGTCACTATCGGTAAGGATAAGATCATCAACATAAATAGAAAGTATGATGAGATGGTTTCCTACTTTCTTGATATAGACATTGGGGTTAGAATGGCATCTAGAAAAACCGGTGTCAAGGAGAAAGCTATCCATTTTGGCATACCAAGCTCTAGGAGTTTGCTTAAGGCCATATAAAAATTTCTTAAGGAGACAGACAAGGCTAGAGTTATCCTCAACATATCCAGGAGGTTGTTCCATGTAAATTTCCTCCTATAAATCACCATGTAAAAAGATAGACTTGACATCCATTTGATGGACTTCCCAGATATGTAAGGCTGGAAGGGAAAGAACAAGGCGGATGGAATTCATTTTTGTGACATGAGCAAAGGTTTCATTGTAGTCAATCCCTTCAACTTGGGAAAAACCTTTGGAAACTAACCTTGCCTTAAGTCTTTCAACACTTCCATCCGATGCATACTTAGTTCTATAGACCCATTTACATCTAACAAGTTTTCTTCATTTTGGAACAGGAACAAGATCCCAAGTATCATTCGCCATTAAGGAACGATATTCTTCATTCATAGTTGCATCCCAATCTAGATTTCTTGAAGCTTTTGCAAAATTTTATGGATCATGATTCTCGGAAACTTGAGCCAAAAGAGAAGAGGCTCGCTAAAACTGAAAACGTGTTCGACATTGATCTCTAGGATCACTGGCAAGATCACCACCTGCTTCACATGTTGAACAGACCCATCGATGAAGTATTGGTGCTAGTACAATTGGAAGAACATGAGCAAGAGGAGGTGGATTTTCATCCTCATTGTCATCATCAGAAACTAGAGTTGGAAACATGTCAAGAAATTTGGAAGAATAAGAAGAAGGTACAATCGCCGAATCAAGCTCGGAGGCCAAAGATGGCACACCCGCCAATTTAGGCTCGCGGGCCAAGATATTTTCATCAAATTTAACATCTCTTCTAATGATTATATCATGAGAATGTGGCTGAAGAAGTATATAACCTTTTACATCTTCAAAATATCCAACAAATATGCACTTTTCCCTTTTAGGCTGCAATGCTTTCCATTTTTCATCCGGAATGTGAGCCCATGCTTCACAACCAAACACGTGGAAGTGACTTACATCTGGTTTAATTTTACTCCATGTTTCTTCTGATGTTATACCTTGTAAAACTTTAGTGGGTGTGCGATTAACTATGTAATTTGCACAATTTATGGCCTCAACCCAATGTTGAAGACTTAGTCCCTTAGATTGGATCATACAATTTGCCATTTCTTTTAAAGTGCGGTTCTTCCATTCAGCTACACCATTTTGTTTTGGTGTATATGGAACAGTGTGTTGTTGTTGGATTCCTTGTTCAGTGCAGAAAGTAGTGAACTTGTTGTTAAGATATTTCCCTCCATTATCAGATCTTAACTTAATAATTTGATGACCAAATTGTTTTTCAACAAGGACCTTGTAGGCCAAGAACATGTTAAATACTTCACTCTTAACTTTTAGGAAGTAAACCCAAGTGTGTCTAGAGTAGTCATCAATGAAAGTTAAGAAATATTTGAAACCAGAAAAAGAAGCAGATGGAAGAAGACCACACAAGTCACTATGTACAAGCTCCAAGGGAACTAAGGCATGCCAAGAGGCACGTTTGTCAAAACTGTCCTGATGATGTTTTCCGAGTACACAACTGAAAAAAACACCATCCTTGCAAGATACCATCAGAAGACCAATCACCATATTGTATTTACATAGTTGTTGCAATGAGTGATAATTTAAGTGACCAAATCACTCATGCCAAAGTTTACTAAAGTTATCACTATGAGCAACAAAAACTGAAGGAAAAGGTGATGACCCAAAGTTGTTAAATTTGTACAACCTGGTAATATCATAAATAGTTCTAGTAGCAAGGACATTTTGAGGATTTTTAAAATCCTTGATTACAACTTGGTGAGGTGTAAATGCCACAGTTTTACCTTCACCTGAATGAGTAATTTGATAGATTGATAACAACTTGCAGGAAATTTTTGGAACACATAGTACATCACAAAAATGACCATTTTCTACTGGAACTATTCTAGATCCTACAACACTTAGAGATCTATCATCACCAACAAATATTTGTTTAGTGTTACATTCATTCATAGTAGAAAAGATGGCTTGATCCTTAGCCATATGATAAGATGCTCCAAAATCAATGAGCCATTCATTTGAAGTAGAAGAAGAAGATGCAGTATAAGAGTAACTAGAAGCACAAAGTGCATGTCCATGAGAGTTATATTCTGAAGATGAATCTAGGCTGATGTGGTGCTTCTTCATTACTGCTTCTAAGGCTGCCATCTTCTTGAAACACATAGATTCATCATGATTATATTTCCCACAAAAATTGCAATTATGCTCAGTATTCTTTCCTTTTGGCTTGGATCCTTTGTCATTTTTTAAAGAAGGAGTTGAATGAGATGGTTTGTGACCCTTGTTGTTTGGCTTATTATTGCAAAAATTCTATTTCTTGGGAGGCTTGGAATTTTCTTTCTCTTGGGACAATAAGGCTTTCCCAGATGTATCTGCATTATTAATTATTCCAAGATGAATGAGCTTATCTTGATCTCTAATTAAAGAATCACAAAAGGATTGAAGACTAGGGTCTCGATAGCTAGTTGCAGTCAAGGATTCTTTCATGGATTACAATGTAGATAGAAAAACAGAATATGCAGGTCCAAGTTTGGAAAGAATATGATAAATACATTGTTTGTCTTCTTTCTTAATCTTGCATTCTGCACATAAGAGTCTAAGATTGTTATACTTGGATAAATAGTCTTGAATACATGAAAAATCATTTGGATTCAAGGAAATCAACTCATTCTCAAGTTGATGACCCCAAATTTCATTATGTTTACCAAACACAAATTCCAACTTTTTCCAAGCTATATCAAGTTCATCAACTCCAGCTATGTGGAATCGCAAATCAGTAGAGATTGACATCCCAATCAATCCATGAGATTCATCACATTTATTTTCCCATTTAATTTTCTTATCATCATCAGTGGGTTCTGTTTCTTTCCCTGAGGTTATCGTGAAAAGTCCTCTAGTTCGCAGAACATCCTCCATATGAGATTTCCATGAGAAATAGTTATAACTTGTAAGTATAATATCACAAGGGATGGTCATATTGTAAAATAATGGCTGAAAAAATAGAAACTAACTATCTGGATGCAAAGAGCTCAAAAAAATATGCAGTTTTTAAAAAAAACGGCACTGAAAACTGATTCTGGATGATGAAGTTATGCTTGATCAAAGAAAATGTTGAAGATGTCCCCAATAGTGACATGGAAGATATTAACTTGACCAACTAAAAAAAAGAACCCCCATCTTCTCAAGATCAACCTTTGACAATCATTTTATAATAAAGTTGCTCTTAAGTGAATCACTTTTTGTAGAATAAGTGATGTTCACTTTTACAATAATGTTACCTTTAAATAGTGCGGCAATAAATTAAAAGACTTAAGTGACTCACTTTTTATTTTATTTTATTTATGTGAGATGCACTTTTATAATAAAGTAACTTGAAAATAGAAATTGCATACACTAAAAAATAGCTTAATAAGACTTGAACTCAAGACCTATTAAGGAATAAAACAACTTTGGACCAAGTGAACTAAGTTTAAAAGGTACGTAAAATAATGGAAAAACAAAGGGGGCTTTTTTTTTTGAACTCTTCTTTCTCATTCTCCGTGCTCGCCTTGTTTTCCCACAAATCACAAAAAAAAAAAAAAAAACCCCTTTTCCACACAATGGAGTTAGATCTTGGTTAGCTTACCCGGAAAGTCTACATTTTCAAGTTTTTTCGCTGCTTCTGATTTGTCGTGATCACACAAGGTGCATGGCAAAGAGCATACGTAGCTGAGAAGACAAGAAAAAAAAAATTTCCATTATTATTTTTGATTCGCTGCGATCGCGCAAGGTGCATGAAAAAGATCATACGCAGCCAAGGAAGGAAACAGTCCGAGACTAAGACAGTAAAGATCTAATAATAAAATTGATAAAATATAAGAGATTTAAAAAAAAAAATCCGTCACTGTAACATTATACCTTCAGATTTGTTGAAATGGGTGTTTCTGGAACAAACGGAAACAGTTTTCGATGAAACAAAAAATATTTCCCAATGGAAACGATGCTCTAGATGCAATGGAACAGCTCCCATAGGATACAAATGCACAGAAAATACAGAACTAGAAACCCTTTCAAAGTTTCGGCAACACCGGTTCCAGATCTTGATCAAAACCGAAAGAGGCTCTTCATAAACACTCTGATACCATGTTCGGGTGCATAGTGTACTCCCAAAAGACCGAACACCTTGAGAAACCGCTTCACACAAATAGATCAGATATCAACACACCGATGTTTGTCACATGGTTAAAACCCTCGAGAGGGAAACAATCCATGGCCCCAACCAAATAGCTACTTCGAGCAATTTATTATGCAAAAGAAATAAAGTTACATGAGCTTCTCATAATCGATTAAATAACCAAGGACCCTCTATGCTCTTTAAATAGAGATCATAGACCAATCAGGTGCTAAGCCACAAATCAATGGTAGGTATGATCTAAGAGAAGTTGAACCATCAGATCACTCTATGTCTAGAACATATCATAACTGTCAGATTAGAATATTTACAAATGCATGCTAATGCATACTAAAGAAACACACTTTTACCTAACAGATATATTACACAAGTTTATCTTAACTAACTCCTAAGTGTCTAAATGTCCTAACACTATTTGAGATGATATGTTGCATTTTCTTTGTTTAATTTTTAAATCCTACATAATGGTAGGAAAATAGTTCAATCTACCTTGGATATAAAGGGTGTTCAACAAATTTCATTTTTTCATGTGCGCCATGAATAGGGTGAGCCATAATTAATCGAATCTCAACCTTGTTAGGATTAATTAGTTCCTCATTTTTCCACATAGTCTATTTTTCCCTTTTCCTAGATTAGGAGTCCATCATCACTTTACTAGTGCATGGGGGACACACCTAGGGGCCACATCCCACTCACTGCTCATGTCTACATGAGTTTAGGAGATCTAGGTATCGATTTCTATAATTTAAGAACCCACTTCCAGTGCCACCAACATTTTCCAGCAGTTGACTCTAGTAGGTATTAAATTAGCTCCAGAGACAGTCTAGGTTGGTAGATTTGAATCCTATCTTAGGCATTCAAATTCTCCTATTTGTATTACCCTTATATTACGTATTTAATGATTATTAATGGATGTAATGTGATTCTTCCAATTATTGGTCTCATGTGTGTTTAATTTTCCATAAGTTATTGATCAGTCTTTACTGAATTCTTCTCTCTATTATGCAACCTTCTTTTCTCATTGAATTCATGCAGGCCTAAAGATATTATGCTTCATTAAATTTAACCTAGTATCTAAACGAGTATCTAGGCCAACTTCAAACCATGAAAACTTCCACTTATGCACTAGAAGTAATTGGGTTCCACATAAATCCTTGCATTATTTGGTTCCTCCCTATGGATTATGTTCACAGAAGTCTATCCAGGTGTTATGCACCCAGAGAACATGCACATGTCGAACTTGAGAGAGCTTGAATTGGTTTGATATCTATTTAAAGTGTTTTGCGGTGTTTTTGTAGGTAAATTCAAATATTTATTGAAGAATTAGTTGTTCTCGAAGCTGTGAAATGTATAATTATTTAGCTCTAACTCCAAAAATCAGTACACCCTTCAATTACCTTGATTGGAGGGAATATATGCACAATTTCTTGCACAACAAGGGTTTGTATAGGGTCACCATGGGAAGAGAATATGAACCCTAGATATATCTTGAATGATATAAGTGTCTAAATAAGCTTGATGAAATATTTTGGATTCATGTCCATCCACATCTCCACAAAGCTAATGTTTCATCTTGATGGACTGAAAACTTTGAAAGAGGTATGGGATAAGATCAAATCCTTGTTTGGAAAGGAGGATGAGCTTAGAGGCCACATTCTGTATAATGGGATGGTAGAACTATAGCGCAGTAACTTCGAAACTATAAAACAATTTTTCTCAAGATTCAAATCACTGGTCATGCAATGCAAGCAGTGCAAGATTGAGAAGAAGGATGAACAATTCATGCTATCCATTCTTAGAAAACTTGGCCCAAAATTCTTAGTGCCTGTGGATACCTTTCACTCAGGGAGACTGAATACTCATAATTTGTGAATTACATCCCTTAATTCCTTCACAGAGACTCTAATCATAGGAACACGGAAAGATGGTACATATGGGATCTCTCATAGCCTATCCAAATCAAGCTCTCTTATCTCGTGCGATAAGGAATGCAGAAGCAAGGAGGAAGGGGAAAGGAAAAGAAAAAGGGAGCATTGAATTTTATCCCAAGGAAGAATTTTATCCAGCAGATGAATCCTCATGCACTAAAAATTAAAAACATAGTAGGTTTGACAAAGGAAAGTGCTCTTATTGGAACAAAGAAAATCATACAGAGAAATATTGTATGAAGAAGACCATAGATCAGACGAAAAAATCCTTGAGTAACACAATATTTCCCTCCCTAAAGGTGTAAGGAAGGATGGCTCTAGAAACAAGACTAGAGATCATGATGAGAGGTCCCATCCACTAAATATCGGTTTGTCAAAATCACATGCCTTCCTCATTGGTTCAAGAGCTTCCAATCACATAGTTGCATCCAAAGAATCATTCTCTTCATTACAACTTATTGATGGTATGAGTATTCACATGGGTGATGAAACTCACATTCAAGCTAAAGGAATGGGCTCAATTAAGTTAGAGCGTGCATTGGTCCAAGATGTCCTCTATGTACCCTCCTTATCTGCAAATTTGTTATTTGTATACTAGATGACACATACTGGATCACCAAAGTGAGTTGTATTTTGTCCTGATTCAATGGAGATCTCATATATCTCAACTCAGAAGCTTAGAGTGAAAGGTGTTGCAAACGATGCCTTCAAGGAATAGGAGTTCTCACACTTTCTTCCATACTTAGATATAGTGCCATCTCATATACAACTTGAAATGGAAGGTAAAGTCATCCTACCTCAAAATTTTGCATATGATAACGTTTCCATTAGTGTTTCATATTAGGAATTTGAAGCATAAGACAAGGTTGAATCAGTTTATGGAAATGAAAAATGAAGTTCAATCTGATCCAGGTCCAGATCCAATACCTATTCTCAATCCTAGTCCTACATGGGTTCAAAATGCTATTGAGGCAACTGGGAGCATGAATGGAGAGTCATCTTACATGAGAAGAAGAAGATCCCAGTTTCAAAAAGAGAGTCTTGCACCATGTAAGGAAAATTAAATTCTTTAAGAGAGATGGTACAAATTCCTAGAGAGATGCTTCATGATGGTAAGGAGTAATCAACAATTATACTCACTAAAGAACAAATTGTATCATATCACTCTTCCTCCATAAAGAAGAGACAAAGAAAACATTACTTCTCCTATTTTTCATCGTACTTGAACAATAAGGAGAGGTTCACATGCACAGTACCATGAGACTAGTGCACAAAAAAACCATCACACTGCAATATTGCTTCATAGAGATGCATATTGAAAAAATATTTTCACAAGTTTTTACTCAAGACAAATGTTTTCTCTTAGTATGAAATCTTGATTGTGGTTCTTCTTGCTTATTTGATGGGGGATTTTTTCCATGAGGTTTTCCCTATTTCTTTGATTTTTAAGAAGTCATTTTATTAATTTAGATTGCATAAGTGACCATTGGCCTTAGTTTACATGACATAGTTTGTCCAAAGTTAGGATTACATGGGGGTGTCATGATTAATTAATTCTCCATTTACACACATAGTCGATTTGTACTTTTTCCTTCATCATCACTTGACTAGTGCATGGGGGACTCAACTAGGGGCCACCTACCACTCAATGTGCCTAGATGCATGAGTTTAGGATATCCAGGGATCAATCCATATAATGTAGGAACTCACTTTGAGTGCCACCAACAATCTCTATCAATTGACTCTAGTATTTATTCATTTATGCTCAGTTAGGATCTGGCTCACATCAGTTAGATCACCATCAGTCATCCTATAATCGATTTCCATGATTCAAGGGAGGTTGGGTGCATTTACTCACCTACCCTCATCAGTTAACTTGTTTTGAAATGATTTAGTGAATAAGAGTTGAAATAGTGAGATGTAGTGATGATTTTTTGACACTGAGTTAGCTCTGGATTCAGTCCACACTAGTATATTCGAATCCTATCTTAGGAATTTAAATTATCCTATTTGTATTACCATTTTATTACATATTTCATACTTATTAATGTGTCATATCCCAAATTTTTACTTAACAATAATGGGCATGAGTCCCATTGCACATGAATTACTTTGATGTTTATGTTTGTATATTGGGCATAAGGCCCCACTACACATGAGTTATGTCAATTAGTTAGATATGTTGGGCATAAGCCAATGCATATGTTTTACTTATCATATATGCGATTGTATTTGTTGGGAATGTACCCTGATGGAGAGGATTAATGTCGTAGTACGATGTACTGGGTGTATTATGTGATTTTCATTAAATGCATATACTGAGATGATTTTTGTGATAAGATGTGCAGAAGAATGAATGCACGATTGAGTTCTATAATGTGTTGGGCATGGACCCTGAAGCAGATGAGTGATTATATTTTGTGTTGAGCACAAGATTTGGAGCACATGAGTTATGAGATTTTCTGTTGAGCATAAGCTTTGGAACACATGAATTATAAGAACTGGGAGTGTTGGGAATAATCCCTAGAGAATTCCAAATTGATGTTGGGAATAAGCTCTAGAGCATCGGATCCTTGGCCATTGTATCCCTAGGTGTATTACACAAGTACATCTTAGCATTAATGTTGAGTGAGAGGCTTTGGAATTGCACTAAGTGTAACTACCAGTTTTTAGTATTGAGCTTGGGCTTTGAATAGCGCTATGAGTTACTGAAATTAATTGTGTTGACTGAGAATGAATTTGAAAATAATTTATATTTATCTTACTTATTTTTAAGTTGATTAAATGAAATTTCAAATTTCTACTTCTCATCAAGTAATGAAGAAATTCCACAATACACGAGGTAATCCAGCATGCAAAGAGGTTTAGAGCTTCCTAACTTAGTTGAAAAACCTTACATATGGCCTTGATAAAAGTGTTGATGTATTTGTAACTTTGGAATGTATTCATTTATATATCTTATGTCTTGTACCCTAATGTTTATTCTGGGAAGTGTCTATAATGTATTTGAGTCATGCCATGCCCCTATGTTCCTATCAGGAGGTTCTATAATGTAAACAAGTCATGTCAAGTCATTATGGGTAACCCTCCTATTCTTCAAGGGTTAAAGTCCCCGCAGTTTTAGGGCACTAGGGTTATTAGACTTTCCTAGAGAAGTCGTACCTAGTGATTCATTGTCAAGTTGTGAATTAGTATAAATATAGAGTGAGCCTCTCTATTTATCACACACTCACTCACACTCAGTTTTAGTGCATAGCTAAGGAAGAAGAAGTTGCTTGGGCTAGAAAGAAAGAGGCTACTACTGTCAGGATATCATCTTACTATTTTTGGGGCTTTTCTATTTGGTGTTGATTCTATCTCTGAGGAAGTTGTAGGGTTTTATCCTTTATGGTTTCCCCAAGGAAAATCTTTATGTGCGTTGTCTTATGTGTTTGATTGCTATGCTTGTTATTCTCTCAGTTAATATCCTAAGTTATTGCTAGCTTAAATGATAAAAATCTAACATGCTATCATAGCTAACCTAAGAAGAAGACACTCTGCAGCTGCGGGAACTAGGGATTCCTAAGTTTTGGATCTCTCTCCACAGATTTTCAGAAAAATTAGGTTGGAATAACTCTCCTCCCCAGGGCACATCTTTTTGTCGAAGGAAAATCTGATTCTGAGCATTTTCAGTTTTTGACTCTACACTGGAGCCGAAAATTAGGGATTTCCATAGAAGTGGAATTTTTGAGTGAGCCCAGGCATGGATTGATCTCCTCCTCAAAATTGAAGTTTAGATATCAAGCTCAAAGCATTTCGTTGGATAGAACTCCAAGAAATTCAAACCTTAATCTGCTCCTAAACTAGCACTGTAGAAATTCAGCTCTAGATCCAGATCTGACATCTTAACCTGGTAAGATATAAACATTTTATATTTCCATTTGAGGTTCTCAATTAATATGTCTCATCATACCAAGCTTGATGAAAATCTTGAGGGAGCTGATAAATTTCGAGCCTGGAAGTATAGGATCTCCCTGGTCCTGGAAGAAAATGAGTTGGACTCCTACATCAATTAGGAGATTCCAGTTCCAGAGGGAGATGAGGCTAAGGCCTTACACAAGAATAATTTGGTTATGTATAAGAGGATTATTGCTCATTCAATCAAGGATCACCTCATACCACAGGTGTCCTCCCTAAAGACACCTAAAGCTATGTTTGATGCCCTAACCAAATTGTTTGAAGGAAAGAACATAAATGGGAAGATGACCTTAAGGAACCAGCTGAAGAATGTGAAGACCTAGAATGCGGAGACCATATAGTCATACTTCACAAGGATCTCCCAGATCAAAGCACAACTTGAAGCAGTAGATGAAGAAGTGGAGAATGCAAAGATTGTAATAACCACCTTGAATGGCATCCCTAGGACATGGGACTCTTTCATTTAAGGGATTTGTGCCAGAAAGAAGTTAGTCAAGTTCAGTAGACTATGGGAAGAATGCTCTCAAGAAGAAGCTTGGATAGTAGCTCGAGAAGAAAAGATGGGAAGTGAAGATCAAGATCTCACAGTACAATCCAAGAAAACCAAGTCTAGCCACCACAAAGCTAAGTAATCTCATCAAAGGAATAACTTTAGAAAGCCTAGAGATAAGTCTAAGTTCATTTGCTATACATGTGATGAAAAAGGACACTTTGCTAGAGATTGTCCTAGAAACAAAAGTAGCTCTCATAAGAAGAAGGGAAACAAGAGAAGACATCATGCTCATACTACAGAGGATGATGAACCTTCCACAAAGAGAAATAGACAAGATAGTGATTATTCTTCAAATGATGAAGAATATGTTCTGATCTCTGCTCTCACGGGAACTATCACACATGGTAGTAATGATTGGCTTATAGATAGTGGTGCTTCCAAACATGACAAGATTCAAGGAATCCTTTGTGAAACTATCTGAACATGAATCACCTCACAAGGTGAAACTTGGAGATGACTACCAATATCCAATAAAAGGTAGTGGTGAATCCTCATACAAGCTATACTCTGGAAAGTCTATCAAGATGAAAGATGTATTGTTTGTACCTGGACTAAAGAAGAACCTCCTCTCCATATCTGCATTGGATGCAAAAGGACTGAGGGTTTCATTTATAGATGGCCAAGTCATCATGTGGCCAAAGGGAAAGTCTTTCGATGATGCAGTAGTGATTGGGGAACAAGAAGGAGGAATATACAAATTGAAGGGCCAACCAAAACAAGCTTTGGTTCATGACTCGGTAGAACCAAATGAGCTTTAGCATAGAAGGCTTGCACATGTGCATTACACAACACTACCACTTACAAGAAAATCTGTTGAAGGTCTCTTAGAAATGCAGACAAAACATGAAGGTGTATGCAAAGGATGTGTGAAAGGGAAGAACACAAAGAAGACATTTCCAAGTAGCGGGAGCAAGGCAAAAGGAATCTTGGAAATCATCCACTCCAATGTATGCGGGCCAATGTCATCCAATTCACTAAGCAGGTATGTATACTATGTTTCTTTTATCGATGATTTTTCTAGAAAGGCATGGATATACTTTATGAAGAACAAAGATGAAGTATTCAGCAAGTTCAAGGAATTCAAATCCTTCATCGAGAATCACACAAAAAAGAAGATCAAGACCTTTCGATCAGATAATGGTGGAGAATTTACATCAAATAAATTCAAAGAGCTATGTAAAGACTCAGGGAATAAGAGGGATTTATCCACTCCATATAATCCACAATAGAATGGGATTGCAGAAAGAAAGAATAGAACGATCATGGAAGTAGCAAGGGCCATGCTTCATGACCAAGATCTTTCCATGTATCTATGGGTAGAAGCTTCCAGAATAGCGGTGTATGTATAGAACCGTACTCCACACAAAGTACTCGAGAACAAGACTCCTAAAGAATTCTTCTCCGGTAAGAAACCAGAAGTCAACCATCTCAAAATATTTGGCTGTCCTATATACATACAAATTCTGAAAGAAAAGAGGACGAAGTTAGATCCTTCAGGAAAGAAGGGTATATTTGTGGTATACTCTGAAAGCTTGAAGGCTTACAGAATATACTTCCCAGGGTTCAAGAAGATTGACATTAGCAGAGATGTAAAATTTGATGAAGATTCAGCCTACATCAAATCCAGGAAGAGACCGACTGAAGAACTTGAAGAAACAAGAGAACCCAGAATTCATGATACAACCATGAATGAAGAAATTCAAGAAGAAGATCAAGAATTAGAAGAACCTCAAGAACCTATAGATCCGCCTTAGGAGAAGAATCCTCATAAGAGGAAACCTGCTTGGGTACATGAAATTATCCAAGGTGTAGAAAGATATGGAGCTTCAGAAGAAACACACAGAGGAAGAAAGAGAACTAGGTCCTGCTCCAGTTATGTAGCCTTTCTATGTGACATTATTGATAAATAACCTTCCAACTATGAAGAAGCAGCAGAAAGGAAAGAATGGAAGGAGGCTATGAAGGAAGAGTATCAATCAATCATGAAGAATGATGTTTGGGATGTTGTCCCAAGACCAGAAGGTAATTCCATTGTAACTTCCAAATGGATCTACAAGATCAAGCATGCTGCAGATGGCGGCATCGAGAAATATAAAGCAAGATTCATGGCTCGTGGTTTCTCCCAGAAAGAAGGAATAGATTAGGAAGAAAATTTTGCACCTGTAGCCAAATACACTTCCATAAGATCAGTACTTGCTCTGGATGCAGTGATAAAATGGAAGATACACCAGATGGATGTCAAGACTACTTTCTTGAATGGTGTAGTAGAAGAGGAAGTGTATGTGGAGGAACCACTCGGTTTTGAGACACATGACAGGGAGTCTCATGTGTGTATATTGAAGAAATCCTTGTACGGTTTGAAACAGGAACCCAGGACATGGTACGGTAGAATTGATGGCTTCTTATCCAGTTTGGGCTTTACCAAGAGCAAAGAAGACTCCAACCTTTACTACAAGGTTGAATATGGAAATCTAGTGATACTCCTACTGTATATGGATGATCTTTTTGTAACAGGTATGGATGGTTTGATTACTGATACAAAGAGGAAACTTGTTGATGAGTTTGAAATGAAAGACTTGGGAATGATGCACTATTTCTTAGGCATGGAGGTGTGGCAGAACGCAGATGGAATTTCCCTGGGACAAGGGAAATATACAGTAGAGGTCCTGAAGAGATTTGAGATGATGGACTGCAAGGTGATGACCACACCTATGGAATCAAACCTAAAGCTATTGAGTGATGCTTCATCAGAAGCGGCTGATGCTACGATTTATTGTCAAATGATTGGGTCCTTGATGTACTTGACGATCACGATACCAGATATTTGCTTTGCTGTGAACACCTTGAGCCAGTTCCTAATAGATCCGAGACATGTTCACTTGATTGTTGCAAAGCATATTCTGAGGTACTTGAAGGGTACAGTTGATTATGGGCTCAAGTACAAGGCAAATCAGAAGATTAACCTAGAAAGTTATGTTGATTCAGATTGGGCAGGCAGTTCCATCGATAGGAAGAGCACTTCAAGATGCTACTTCAGTATGGGATCAAGTGTGATCTCTTGGTTTAGTAGGAAGCAATCCTATGTGGCACTACATACAGCTGAAGCAGAATATGTCGCAGCTTGTTCAGCTAGTTATGAGGTAGTGTGGCTGAGAAAGATACTATATGATTTATTTTATCTCCAGTTGGATGCTACTTGTATATATTGTGACAACCAGAGTTGTGTGAAGTTGTCATAGAACCCAGTGTTCCATGACAAGTCGACGCATATCGAGATCAAGTATCACTATATCAGGGATATGGTGCAGAGAGGAGCAATGAATCTCCAGTATCTTGCAATGGATGAACAGATAGCTGATGTGCTGATGAAGCCATTGGCCATAGTGAATTTTGAGTACTTCAGGGAGAAGCTTGGTTTTATCTCGATCGAGGTTCCCTCTAAGGGGAAATGATGAGACCTAGAGCCATTCTGACATCGTGAGAAGATTAGTTTCCTTCCATGGAAAAATGTAAGGGCTGAGCCATTCTGTCATGGTGAGAGGATTTGGTTCCTTCCATGTCATATGTGAGTGGTGAGCCAATCTGATGTGACTGTAGAATTTGTTCCTACATGATCAGATATAAGGGCTGAATGCCATTCTTTGAATGGAGGTACTTGGTCGGCTATCGAGAATACTCAGTCTGGGACCGAGGGCCATTATGATATGACTATGGGATGTAGTCTTACATGATCAGATGTGAGTGCATGGCCATTCTAATGTGATTGAGGGATGTGTTCCCACTTGATTGGATATAAGGGCTGATGCCATTCTCTAGGAGAATAGAGTCACCTGGTCAGTTACTAGGAATCCTCAGTCTGGGACTGAGATCCCTTTCAATGTGATGTGTTTACACATGGTCGAATGTAAGTGTAGAGCCTTTCTAACAAGATGAGGTCAAATGTAAGTGCTGAGCCATTCTAGCAGGATGCGTTTACACATGGTCAGATGTGAGTGTTGTTCCTTTCTGACAAGATGAGGTCGGATGTAAGTGCAGATCCTTTTCAACAAGATGAGGTTAGATGTAAGTGTTGAGCCATTCTAGCGCGATGTGTTTACACATGGTCAGATGTGAGTGCTAGGCCTTTCTGACAAGATGAGGTTAGATGTGACTGTTGGGTGTGCCTTTCTGACATGATGAGGTCAGATGTAAGAGCTGGGCGGGCCATTCTAACTTAGGGTCAGATATAAGTGCTGAAGACCTACATGAAGGGTAGGTCTACAACCAACATGAAAAAGGGTTGGCTCTGTAGAACTTCCTGTGATGAGAAGAATAAAGAGATAGCACCATTCTGAGATAGCACTGGTGATGATGATCTAGACTTGATGATGATCTAGATCAAGTGATGGATAGATGTGATGATGATCTAGTAGTCGTGATGATCCAGATCCTGTGATAAAGAAGACTTGAAGAATAAGATGACTTAGAAGAAGACTTGAAGATGAAGAAGACGAAGAAGACAACTTGAATATGAAGATGACGAGATGATCCAGTCGATATAGAGAAGAAGGCCAGTGCTGAAAATTGTGTCGAAAGAATAGCTTCCTAGTTAAGAGGGAGTGTTGATGTATTTGTAACTTTGGAATGTATTCACTTATATATCTTATGTCTTGTACCCCGATGTTTATTTTGGGAAGTGTCTATAATGTATTTGAGTCATTTCATGCCCGGATGCTCCTATCGGGAGGTTCTATAATGTAAACAAGTCATGTCAAGTCATTGTGGGTAACCCTCCTATTGTTTAAGGGTTAAAGTCCCCGCAGTTCTGGGGCACTAGGGTTATTAGACTCTCTTAGAGAATTCGGCCCTAATGAGTCATTGTCAAGTCAAGAATTAGAATAAATAGAGAGTGAGCCTCTCTATTTATCACACACTCAATCACACTCAGTTGTAGCGCATAGCTGAGGAAGAAGAAGTTATTGGGGCTAGAAAGAAAGAGGCTACTGCTGTCGGGATATCATCTTACTATTTTTGGGGCTTTGCTATTTGTTTTTAATTCTATCTCTGAGGAATTTGCGGGGTTTTCTCCTTTATGGTTTCCCCAAGGAAAATATTTGTGTTCATTGTCTTATGTGTTTGATTGTTGTTCTTTTTATTCTCTCAGTTAAGATCCTAAGTTAATGCTAGCTTAAATGATAACAAATTAAAAAAAAGAAATAGTATAAAGATAATAAAATCATGAGGTAAATGAGATTATGTTACATGATGCATAATTAAATGTTAAACAATAATATATATAGTTCATATGTATTATGGATAAAAGAATAGGTATATATATATATTAAATATAAATAAATAATAATAACTATAAAAAATAAATAAAGATTCTATGTATTTATTATTTATTAAAATGATTAAATAAATATTTAAACCCTAAAGAAGCAAATTAGGAACTAGTGCAAGAGTTCCTATGTCAAGCAAACTAATTATTAAATCTACACAAATAAATTAAATATTATTTTGAGGAAGATACTGGATTCTTGATCTAACTGAAATTTTAAAAACAACTGCTCTTTTTCCTAAAGATTGTCTATAAAGACCCAAGCCAAGGGAAGGCTTGGGTATCCAATCTAATATGATCATTATTACTTGCCAAAGTAATTTTGGAGTGTATTTTCCAAAATCAAAGCAATATTATAGAGAACCTGATAATTCAGATAAGAGAAGCCTCACCTTTAGGAGGTCTAGACTAATTGCATGTTGGAACTAGCTTGGGGGGATCCGGATTAAAACCATGAACGGTTTCGGGTCATGGTTGGGAGGAACGTGGTAGTTTCCAAGTTATCCGGCTAACAGATCTAAGGTGAGAGATATCTCAGTTTTTATTAATTTTGTGTGCTTAAGTGTGAAGGGTTCTTAGCCATTAATAAGCTAAAAAGTTGTGGGTGTGAGGTTTTAATTACCTCCTCTAGTTTTATTAATCATATTTACATATTGCTAGCTATAGAATTTATGCTCTCAATTGAAGGTTTGCAAATTTTGTTTAAATCATGAAACCGAGTTTGAAATTTTTTAGATAAATTCTAGGGTTAATTTTATATTGCGGGTTATTTTATTTGTTTAAACATAAACCTCAACCTTTAAATATTAGGTAGGTTTTTAAGTGGAAGTTCTCTTATATTTATATTTAAATAGTTTTATAAAGATTAATGTCAACATTTTAATTTATATTCAAAACCCTACTTTCTAGATAAACTAATCACCAAATCTCTACCCAACATTTTATTAAACTAAACCCTAAATATATTTTTGTAAAGAACTTGCATAGGTCTATCACCTTATTTATAAATTAAAGATTAGATTAAACAAAACTAATTAAAGCCTGTAATAAAAAAACACATTTTAAACTATGTATCAACGTTAAGATAATTATTAACTAAATCAATTTTAAAACAATTAGACCATAGATCAAATCTCTTAATGTACCAATTCAAAACCTTAAAAATAAATCACAATGTTCGTAGATTGCATATTTCCAGCAAACACATCGTTCCAAAACATAAATTACTTATAAATCTTTTACCATTAAATACCAAACCTCATATACATTATTTAACATTGCCCAGCAATCGAGTCCTGTAAGGATTGGCCGCCGCCCATTTTATTTTCCAAACAAAACCTAAACCACGAAACCTGCATAACAATTTCTGTAAAAACCAATAAGCATCCAAACTAAACAAATTCCATTCCCAAATGCATCGTGTTGGTGGATTTCCATGTTTTAAACCCACGACAATCATCACATACAAATGCAATAACGAATCATGGGATTATATTAAACACACACTACTACATTTCGACCAAAAATCCGACGACCATATTGTCGGATTTTCGACACTTCCCTGTCGCATGTACGACACTATGATTTTTTTGTAAGTGTCAGTGGTTTATCGTCGGTTATCCGACATATTTCAAATCCGTCGGTTAAGCGACACCTAAGTTTATCGTCGGTTAAATGTAAATCGTTGGTTATCCGACATCTAATGCATATTAAATTAAAAAAAATATCCCGCAGGCCGTCGCTTAACCGACGGAATTAAATGTAAAGCGTCGGATAACCGACAACTAATTCATATTAAATTTTAAAAAATATCCTGCAGGCCATCTCTTAACCAATGGGAGTAAATGTAGAGCGTCGTACAACCGACAGCTAAAGCATTGGTGAAGCATCGGTTAAGCGATGGATATCAATGTTTAAAAAAAAAATCACCTACAATCCGTCGCTTAACTGATGGCTGTAAGTGTTTTAAAAAAAAAAACAAATGCCATTCATCTCATTTTACTTCTGTCTAATCCATCATTCTAGTCACCAAAAAGAAACCCTTTTGTAGAACTTCAATAGGTGATATCCAACCACACCTTGAATACTCAATGTAACCAACTTGAATATAATATTTCTAGTAAATGTTTTCATTATTCTGAATAATCTACATTAATATTTCCTCTTGCCATGTGTGTGTGCTGGGGTGTGTGTTGTGAATATTCTAACATGGATAACAATTGTGAGACGTAGGTGGTTTATGAGGCATTACCCACACCAAAAGTTTTGTTTATCTGGAAACTAACTTCGAGGTATAAGTCCCTGGATTGATATAATAGCATCCTCCCACACTCCACTACTAACATCACCAGCACTCCAATACTGCAGTGGCATATTACTGGGATTTCATTCCAGTCCTACAGTTCCACATTGATACTAAATATAAGCTATTGGAGTATTATTATAGTGGCAGGTGCCTAGTGATGAAGGTCTCTTGAATGCACACTTGCCTCTAGAAGGATCACCATTCTGTCCTTGGTTCAATTCTCAAAGCAAATCTAAACAGAGTTTATGTCAACTAATAAACTTTCCTAAGACCGACCTATCACATTTAAGGTGGCCCAATCCTTGGATCTTGCGAAGATATTCCCTCTCTGAGTTTGCAACGTGGCCTCATGTTGGCCCATAGAGAATACTAGTTGGGATGTGCATACCTTGCAGCTCCAGACAACATTCTAATCACTGCAAGAAATCTAATGATGTTGTAAGACTAAGGCTGCTTCCACAACCAGGTAGCTAAGTTTGGATGGCCATATTTTTAGCTGTTCCTGACACTTGGATGATATTTTAGTTAGTACCTTGTCTAAATGTCTATAGCTTCAGAGTTGTTGTTCAGTGAAAATCATGGAAGAACAATCCTTAGCACCTAAAGTATTTGAATTCTCTTGTACAGAACATTATCTTTTGGATCATTACTAAAAAACACCATTAGTATTTGTGCTTATGTAAATATAACAATAAGTGGGCACTCTATTAGGTTCCACTTAGTGGGGGGCATACCATTCTTTATCAAAACACACTGGCGATACTAAAGCTTGATCTCCAAATAGTTGCTAAATGCTCATTTTGAAGCAAAATCTATATCCTATTTGAAACCTTGCACAAACTATCCTTATCCAAAACATAGATAAAGTAAAAGTGTAATTTCCATCTTCTTAGTCATTACAAGTCTGTAACTTTTAGAACTGTAAGTACTCCAAAAAGGAAAATTCACAGCCAAGAGCAGAAAGCTCAACTGTTCCGACAAAATCTAGTAATTGGAAGAAACATGTTGAATTTCAGACAAAAGAATGGTCCTGAGTCTTAATTGCAGAGAAAGAGACAGAGCAAAAACATATAAGAAGTCAAACGAAAAGCCAAATTTCCTAATCTGAAATTTTTTTCCTGTTGTACTATATTTTTTTGTTTCTGTTGGTCAATACAAAAATGATTCATGAAGCATTAGCCTGAAGTGATTTCAGAGACGGGCCAAGGTCCATGATTATTAAACCAATATCATAGTTTTACTAGATAGTTTGCAAGCAACAAATGTCTAATGTTGGATCATATCATTCTTCCAGATAGAATGACTTTGTCTAGCATAAGGTTGGCTAGAAAACAATCCAGCTAAGTTATGGATGAAGTATAAATGAGAAACAAGTTGCGAATCACATGGTATTTCAAAGTTTCAACAAGCATTCTGAAAGATACCTTGCATTTGACTAATAACTTATAACTTATGCTCAAGAGTCTAATCAAATAACCAAACAAAAATCCAATTAAGTGGAAAGTACCATTCATTTAATCTAAATATCTGAAGCAACAAGGGCCATTATAACCTATGAAAATACAGAAATGTTACAGAGATAATCCAACAAAATCATTAAGGAATAATTTTCCTTAATTGGCCATTTTTTTACCATTTTCTCAAAAATATACTCATACAATCATTTGGTTTGCCTAGGCAAAGTTGAACATTAGGACATTCATCCCAAATTTCCAAGATTATATCGTAGGTCAAAAAAGTCTAAGAAAATTTGCCTTTAAATTTTAAATTCCATTGCACCCTTAAAATAAGTATGCTTTCTTGACATTATCCCCAGAGAATAAATACATTTAATTTGAACTCTACTTACACCAGGACAACATAGTACCAAGAGTAAAGAAGTGCCACAAAAAGATCCTATGTCTGAATATCTCATTTTATATCTACTGCTACAGAAAAGGCAGATGTTTTACCGTATTTCAAGATAACTTAGCT
The DNA here is from genome assembly GCA_001517045.1 of Pseudotsuga menziesii. Taxonomy (NCBI): domain Eukaryota; kingdom Viridiplantae; phylum Streptophyta; class Pinopsida; order Pinales; family Pinaceae; genus Pseudotsuga; species Pseudotsuga menziesii. Next base: position 90,462 of record LPNX011002862.1, on the reverse strand, counting down.
GTTATGCCATCCCTTTAATCCCAATTACCTAGAATAATATAATCAAGTGGCTAAATAAAGTCCCAGCCCTGGAAACCTTTAACTTAAGCTCTGTTCCATTCCCATCTATAATAAGTTAGCCTATAAGAACAAAAGAAAAAAGAATTTGTGTTCAACCATCAGCAAAGACCAAACAAAAACTACACAAGTTTCTACATAACCTGCAAACATAAGCCTCTTCTCCAGACTACAATAAATGCATTTAATGCAGAAAATAATTTCCACAAGTTTCTGCATAATCTGTAAACATAAGCCTCTCCCATACACTAGAGTATATACATATAATGCAAAATAATTTCCATTCATCCAAGAATGCCTTTAAAGGAAAAAAATTACAAGCTCAAGGCAAATACCCAATCTTCCAAAATTAAAATAAAGAGAAAGCACAATTCCATAATAATAGGAAGAATGAAAGCTCACCTTAAACACCTCTGGCCTTGTGCCTTCGATGCTAATTTCTTTGTCATTCCACTCCCCATAGGACTCAAAAAACATGGATTTAAATACAGGGGAACGTGCTGCTAGAACAACTCTGTGGGCATGAAATTTTTCCCCTGATACATCAAATGTGACATCCGCATTTTCAACATCTTCAAGAGGTTCCCCAAATTGTTGAACCAAGTTTGCTTTAGGGATGTGAATATAGTGCAATCTGGGGCCTTGAATAGCAGAAACCACAACCCCAACTGTACAACATATTTTCAGAGTATCGTCCTTCACAAATTCTGATGATTCCAGAATAGCTCGCTTGAAGAAACGCTTGCAACCCCTAAAGATCCCCGAGAGGGTGAAAAGCAAAAAAAAAAAGCGTAAGTGGTAACTAGATTAATCTGAGGCCACCAGGAGTTTGAGGTCTTTGACCTGCAAATCCACATACATACCTATTGACACCTCACAAGATTCTTCACGCAGTCTTAACATAAAGGTCACACCAACTTAGGGTTCAAGGTAACCCTTGACACTCGACCAACTCCATGTTCAAGAGAGAAATCACCAAGACACATCAAAACAAGCCCTAAGTCCGTTATCTAAGTTATCTTCTTTAGGCTAGACCAATGTGGCTCGAGATCTACGTCTCTCCTACACATTGGCTTCGTCCTTCCACGCCAATTCCATTGACATGAAAGCATTAATTTTCAAGACTATGCAGTTATGAAAGCAATAGTAGAGCTTACTATCCGATGGGGGATATTGCCCTATCTTATCCCAATAGATATGGATATCAATCTCAGTGCTTCAATATCCTTTACGTTGCAGCAAGCATATCAAGGTTTCCTCCTTAAAAGGAGTAGTGTTTCAATTGAGGGAGGTTACAGTGGAGATGCAAAAAACTAAGAGCCTCACATAGAGATGCAAAAGTTTAGAACCTCACACAAGTCTCCAACTAGAATTCTTCATTTCACGCAACAGTTGAGAGGGCATTCACCACCCTCACACAAAGGAGAGAACTCTATTCACTCAACAATGAAGAGTTGAGTGAAAAATGGTTATTGTCAACTAACTGTTTTGCAAAGCATTGAGTCCCCATTCTTTTCTTCTGCGAAGTTACTTCCACCCTAACAAAAAGGAGAGAGCTCGATTCACTCAATAATCAAGAGAGGAGTGAAAATTGGTTGTTGTCGACTGGTTGTTTAGCAAAGCAATGAGTTGGTGCTGAAAAGCTCAATGATTCGTTCAGGAAAATAGAGGTATATTTGATATTTTAGTATCCAAGGATACAAAGACAAGAAAAAATCATACTTTCCTATGCTAAAAAAGACTACCCATGCATTAGTATGGTAGGAGAGCTACATGTAGCCCTCAAAACAGCAAAAGAAAGCCCCAT